>CM038145.1:502825165-503051837 GCA_021437245.1 Aegilops speltoides
TCGGTGGCACCGAGATGCAAAAGCTGATGCATTCTGAACTCGGTATGACCGAAAAGTTCAAATCGGTTGCACCGAGATTGAAAACCTAGATCGACTTAGTGATCTCGGTATGACTGAAATGGAAGAATCGGTCAGACCAAAACGCACAAAGAAGTTTTGGAAGTTTAAGTCTATGACGAATCGGGGACTTCGAGTGCTCCTCACACAGAGTGGTTTGAATCTGACTTGATCAAATTTTGTGATGTAGCATGAATAGAGTTTGAGACGAGAAATGCATAGATAGCTAGAGAAGGTTCTTAGGCATTCTCGTCCATCCACTTGGCCAAAGAAAAAGAAACCAATCAATCAAAACAACAAGTGGATGTCCTCGAATGAGTAAAATATGCAACCAACATGCTCACACAATAAAATGGCAAATGAAATATGTGGCAAAGCATGCACAACCAATTCTAGCATCTATCAAACAATTGGTGATGATTAGGTCATCTATATATATGAGTATATTGACTTAGGAGTCAAATGAGAACATTTGATCATAGGTCATACCTCATCGTTTAAGCTCAAGTGGGGTTACCAATTTTACATAATGCATTGATATGTTCACATCATTAGAGTTGCTTTGACTCAATTGTTAGAGTTAAGCTCCCCCTAGATGTGAGATCCCCCCTTAGAGGGATGAACTAACCTTGGGTTTTGTCGATGATGACTTCATGTAGGTGTTGAAGATGTGGATGCTCAATGTTGATGTAGATCATTTGGAGCAATCCTTTGGAGTGAGTTGCACTTTCGATGCCTACATGGGTTAGTCCCACAAGGAACAAACAAGAATATCCATAGACATAGAGTGATGCACACACAAAATGATGTCCATGAAAACATTAGGTTACCTTGTCCCTTACCTTACCAACATGAGGGTTTGTGACTCCTTGAACTAGTGCAAGATATGGAAGTTGATTGCACTTGTCCTTGCCATAATGATATGAGTGAAGAATGTTGGCGGAGTCACCCTCAAGAACACTCTAGTTCTTCTTCTTCGGGATCCACATCATCTTGATGGGAATCCTTGGAGTTGTAGTTGTACTTGATGAAGTAGAACTTGACGTAGTCTTGGGAACCCACTTGACCAAGGCCTTAGGTGATTCTTCAAATGCATCAATCTCCTCTTGAAGCTTGTCCTTGCCTTTGTTCTTATGGTCTTGTGGTGGAATATCATCTTGTGCTTGTGTTCCCTTGAGGGAAGTAGGATCATACTTCTCTTGTTGAGGAACAAACTTCGTCTTGGGGTATTGATCTTCTTCCCACTCAACTCCATTGGCATTGAACTTTCGTTCAAAACCAACACCTTGATTCTTCCGGTGCCTTCCTTGCTTGCGTTTACAATTTCCTCGAATTGCTTACTCCCGGCAAGGCTCTTGTATACACCTTTCTCTATAATTCCCTTCAATAAGCTATTTTCTTGCTCAAGTGTAACTTGGCTAAGAGAATCATTAGTGGAATCAAGAGAACTACTAGAAGCAACAACATTGGATTTAGCATGATTATTGTTACTACTAGAGGAAGAATCCTTCTTGTTCTTGTTACTAGACTTGACTTGAGGCATGTAAGTAGATAAGAGTAAACGCTTGGCACTGTAAGAACTTTTCTTACGGACATCATCATTGATTGCCTTTAAGAACTCATGCTCTTGCTCAAGATTGAGCTTTTCAAAGCGTAACTTCTCATGAGCCCTTAAAAGTTCTCGATGATCTTTGCAGATAGTTTCATGAGCTAACTTAAGAGTGTTTAGTTCTTTAGTTAGAAGCTCAATATTCTCCTTATCATTGTCATTCGTTTTATCTTCATTAGCATGATTAATTGACGTTTCATCATAGTATTCATTAAGTTGTCAATAAGTAAATCATCATCACCTAACAAGTCATCTTCATCACTATTAAAATCAACATACTCGGGGTGTGTTACCTTAGGACCTTTGGCCATGAAGCATCTTCCAATTCCTTCATTTGGTGAATCAAATATGTCGTAGGATTTGGTTGACACAAGTGCTAGACCGGCAACACCTTCATCTTGAGTATATTCGGAGTCGGAGTGATAGCTTCTCTCGGAGTGATTGTCGGAGTCGGAGCCGGATACCCATTCACCAACATGAGCTTGATGTATTCGTTTTGTGTAGCTCTTTGATGACTTGTCCTTCCTTTTGAATCCTTGCTTCTCCGTGAGGGTCTTCGTTCATAACGATCATCTCTACTCCTTCTCTCTCTTGGAGGTGATTCTTCTCTTCTACTTCTTCTTTTTGGAGAATCTTCTCTTCTTTTGTAGGGTGCCGTACACTCATTTGAATAGTGTCCGGGTCTCCCACAATTGTAGCAATTGCGCTCTCGACTAGAAGATCTTTTGTCATTGTAGGACCTTGACTTAGAGCTTCTTTCTTTGCTTCTACTCTTGCAGAATTTGTTGAAGTTCTTCACCATTAAGCTCAATTCTTCATTGAAGGTTTGTTTCTCACTTGATGATGTGGGGGCTTCACATGAGGCTTTGTAAGCACCAATTGACTTCTTGTGAAGTTCCTCCTTATCCTTGAGTGACATCTCATGAGCAACAATTCTTTCGATGACTTCCGTTGGCTTGAGATCTTTGTAATTTGGCATCATTTGGATCAATGTGCACACGGTATCATACTTTCCATCCAATGCTCTTAGGATCTTCTTGATGATGAATCTGTCGGTCATATCTTCACTTCCTAAGCCGGCAATTTCATTTGTGATAAGAGCAAGCCTCGAGTACATTTCAGCGACACCTTCATCGTCCTTCATTTTGAACTTGTCAAGCTGACTTTGGAGCACATCCAACTTGGATTCCTTGACGGAGTCTGTACCTTCATGCATATCAATCAAAGTATCCCGAATTTCCTTTGCATTCTCAAGACGGCTGATTTTGTTGAATTCTTCGGGGCACAAGCCATTGAAGAGGATTTCACAAGCTTGAGCGTTGTATTGCAGCATCTTCAATTCATCCGCACTAGCTTCAAGGTTCGGCTCTCTCCCATCAAATAATTCACCTTGCAAGCCAATACACACAATATCCCAAACGACGGGGTTATGTCCGAGAATATGCATTTTCATCTTATGCTTCCAACTAGCAAAATTAGTGCCATCAAAGTAAGGACCTCTACGGTGATAATTTCCCTCGCTAGACGCCATACTCTCCTCGGTTGTGAAACCAAGGCTATGACCACCAAAAGCTATGGAAATCAAAGCAAATGGAGACCAAAGCTCTGATACCACTTGTAGGACCTTGAAGTATGTCTAGAGGGGGGTGATTAGACTACTTGACCAATTAAAAACTTGACCTTTTCCCAATTTTAGACTTTGGCAGATTTTAGCTATCTTTGGACAAGTCAAGCAATCTTCACACAATTCAAGCAAGCATGCAAAGAGTATATGAGCAGCGGAAATTAAAGCATGCAACTTGCAAGAATGTAAAGGGAAGGGTTTGGAGGATTCGAACGCAATTGGAGACACAGATGTTTTTGTTGTGGTTCCGATAGGTGGTGCTATCGTACATCCACATTGATGGAGACTTAAACCCACGAAGGGTAACGGTTGCGTGAGTCCACGGAGGGCTCCACCCACGAAGGGTCCACGAAGAAGCAACCTTGTCTATCCCACCATGACCGTCACCCACGAAGGACTTGCCTCACTAGTGGTAGATCTTCACGAAGTAGGCGATCTCCTTGCCCTTACAAACTCCTTGGTTCAACTCCACAATCTTGTCGGAGGCTCCCAAGTGACACCTAGCCAATCTAGGAGACACCACTCTCCAAGAAGTAACAAATGGTGCGTTGATGATGAACTCCTTGCTCTTGTGCTTCAAATGATAGTCTCCCCAACACTCAACTCTCTCTCATAGGGTTTGGATCTGGTGGAAAGAAGATTTGAGTGGAAAGCAACTTGGGGAAGGCTAGAGATCAAGTTTCATATGGTAGGAATGGAATATCTTGGCCTCAACACATGAATAGGTGGTTCTCTCTCAGAACTGGTAAGTTGTAAGTGTAGGTTTGTTCTGATGGCTCTCTCCATGAATGAAGAGGAGGTGGAGGGGTATATATAGCCTCCACACAAAATCTAACCGTTACACACAATTTACCAATCTCGATGGGACCGAATCAACAAACTCGGTCGGACCGATTTAGCAAATCTAGTGACCGTTAGGATTTTCGGTGGGACCGACATGCAACTCGGTAGGACCGATATGGTTAGGGTTAGGGCATAACGTAATCTCGGTGAGACTGATTACACAAACTCGGTGAGACCAATTTTGGTAATTAGCTAACCAGAGAGTTGGTCAGGTAAACTCGGTGGGACCGATTCGCTCTTTTCGGTGAGACCAAAATGTTACGAAGGGGAAGCAGAGAGTTTACATTGCAATTTCGGTGGGACTGATCGCTCACTTCGGTTGGACCGAAACGTTACGAAGGGAAACAGAGAGATGACAATCCCATCTCGGTGAGACCGAGATCCCTATCGGTGAGACCGATTTGCCTAGGGTTTGTGGTAGTGGCTATGACATTTGAACTCGGTGGCGCCGGATAGAAAGAATCGGTAGGACCAATTTTGACTTTGGATTTAGGTCATATGTGGATGTGAGAAAGTAGTTGAGGGTTTTTGGAGCATATCACTAAGCACTTGAAGCAAGAGGCTCATTAAGCAACACCTCATCCCTCCTTGATAGTATTGGCTTTTCCTATAGACTCAATGTGATCTTGGATCACTAAAATGTAAAACGTAAAGTCTTGAGCTTTTGAGCTTGAGCCAATCCTTTGTCCTTGATATTTTGAGGGATCCACTTTCATTATCCATGCCATGCCATACATTGAGATTTCCTGAAATATTTGTCTTGGAATAGCATTAGCTCAATGAGCTATATGTTGTTGTGAATTACCTAAACCACCTAGGGATAGTTGCACTTTCAGTTTCCAATATTTGCTCCTTATTCAGCCAGAATCCCAGCTGCCGACATTCTCCCTCTTAATGATAAACCTTGTAAAATAATAGAGAATAGACATAAGTATTGTGACATAATGTGTAATAACAGCCCATAATGCAATAAATATCGATATAAAAGCATGATGCAAAATGGACGTATCAACTCCCCCAAGCTTAGACCTCGCTTGTCCTCAAGCGGAAGCCGAAATCGAAAAATATTTCCACATGTTAAGAGTTAGAGGTGTCGATAAAAATAAAATATGGACATGAGGGCATCATGATCATTCTTATAACAACAACATATATAGATTTTGTCATATGATTTCTTATGCTCAAGTAACAATCTATTCACAATGTCAAGTATGGATCATAAACTTCATTTGAGAACTAACAAACTATAATCTCAGTCATTGAAGCAATTGCAATTTATCATAACATCGGAAAGAGTCAAGAATAGAGCTTTTCAGCATGTCCACATACTCAACTATCATATAGTCTTCTACAATTGTTAACACTCACGCAATACTTATGGTTATGGAGTTTTAATCGGACACTGAGAAAGATAGGGGCTTATAGTGTTGCCTCTTTATATGTGAAGTCATTACTATCCATAAGATCAATATGAACTCTTTTATTCTTTTTATTCTTTCTAAATCCTCAAGATCATAGCAAGATAGCAAAGCCCTTGACTCAACACTAATCTTTATTATATAGCTCACGGACTCGATCACATAGAGAGATCACAAAGCAAAACTCAAAACTAATTCATACCAAAACTTTATTCTACTAGATCAAGATATTACTAAAAGGATTGAACTAAGTAAAACGGTAAAGATAGGAGTGTGATGGTGATACGATACCGGGGCACCTCCCCCAAGCTTGGCAGTTGCCAAGGGAAGTGCCCATACGCATGTGATTATGTCTCCTTCTTTAGAGTTGAAGTTGCGATCTTCTTAGCGATGATGCCCCTCAGGATATGATTCTCCTCCTTGAGCTTATTTACTTGTTGCTTGAGCTCCATATTTTCCTTGCGGAGCTTGCCCGCGACAACTAATGCTCCTTTTACCCAAGGATGCTGCAAAGCTTCTAGAGAACAAGTGACACTCTTTTTCATATTTTCATAAGAAAGAAATTTAACATTGGAAGGGATGACCGAGTTTGGGATAGCTGAGCTCTGTAGTTCTCCCATCATGAATCCTGCTTGGAAGCGAGAGGTAACTTCTTGATCCTCCTCCATGGCATCTATCCTTTTCAAATCAGCATCCATCTCATCCTTCGTTGATGGCCCGAAGTGATAAGCATCGCTGTTTGCTCCTGGACCTGGCGTTGGGTGGGACACCTGACTCTCCCCGACTGACTCTTGAGAAAACATCTTGCTTTAAATCTGTAACAAAAACAGCTCAAAATGAAAACAGAAGATTTTTGCGTGATACGGTGGTCAAAACCTTCGGGAGATTATATAATGAATTTTTAACGACCAAAAGAAGTAACGTGCAAGAAAACGGAGTCCGGGAGGCACACGAGGTGCCCACAACACAGGGGGCGCGCCCAGTAAGGGTGGGCGCGCCCTCCACCCTCGTGGAGGCCTCGTGTCCTTCCCAGATTACTTCTTGCTTTCCTAAATTCTTAAATATTCCAAAACGGAGAAAAATTGCCATTAGAACTGTTTTGGAGTCGGTTTACTTACCGTACCACATACCTATTCCTTTTCGGAGTCTGAAACGTTCTGGAAAGTGTCCCTTATGTATTCCTCCGGGGTTACGATTTCAATAATATTAGTTTCAACATTTATAGGATTACCTGAGATATAGTGTTTGATTCTTTGACCGTTCACCACCCTTGGACTTGTGCTTTCGAAGTTGTTGATTTTTATGGCACCGGAACGATAGACCTCCTTGATAACGTAAGGACCTTCCCATTTAGAGAGAAGTTTTCCTGCAAAAAATCTTAAACGAGAGTTGAATAGCAACACATAATCACCTACGTTAAAGTCACGCTTTTGTATTCTTTTGTCATGCGATCTTTTAACTTTTTCTTTGAACAACTTGGCATTCTCATATGCTTGGGTTCTTCATCCATCAAGTGAGCTAATATCAAATAACCTCTTCTCACCGGCAAGTTTGAAGTCATAGTTGAGCTCTTTAATAGCCCAATATGCCTTATGTTCAAGTTCGAGAGGTAAGTGACATGCTTTTCCATAAACCATCTTATACGGAGACATACCCATAGGATTTTCATATGAAGTTCTATAGGCCCATAATGCATCATCAAGTTTCTTGGACCAATTCTTTCTAGATCTATTGACAGTCTTTTGCAAAAGTAATTTGAGCTCTCTATTACTCAACTCTACTTGACCACTAGACTGTGGGTGATAAGGAGATGCAATTCTATGATTAACATCATACTTAGCAAGCATTTTACAAAAAGCACCATGAATAAAATGTGAACCTCCATCAGTCATGAGATATCTAGGAATCCAAACCTCGGAAAAATAACTTCTTTAAGCATCTTAATAGAGGTGTTATGATCAACACTACTAGTTGGAATAGCTTCTACCCACTTAGTAACGTAATCAACAACAACTAAAATATGTGTATATCCATTAGAGGCAGGAAAAGGTCCCATATAATTAAAGCTCCAAACATCAAATGGTTCAATAACAAGAGAATAATTCATAGGCATTTCTTGATGTCTACTAATATTACCAATTCTTTGACATTCATCACAAGACAAGACAAACTTACGGGCATCTTTGAAGAGAGTAGGCCAATAAAAACCGGATTGCAATACCTTATGTGCAGTTCTGTCTCCAGCGTGGTGTCCTACATATGGTTCGGAGTGACACTTGCATAGGATCTGTTCCTGTTCATGCTCAGGTACACAACGTCTAATAACACCATCTAATCCTTCTTTATAAAGGTGTGGGTCATCCTAGAAGTAATGTCTTAAATCATAAAAGAACTTTTTCTTTTGCTGGTATGTGAAACTAGGTGGTATAAATTTAGCAACAATGTAATTAGCATAATCAGCATACCATGGAGCAATACGAGAAGTATTAATGACCGCTAATTGTTCATCCGGAAAACTATCATCAATAGGTAGTGGGTCATCAAGAACATTCTCTAACCTAGACAAGTTGTCTGCAACGGGGTTCTCAGCTCCCTTTCTATCAATAATATGCAAATCAAATTCTTGGAGCAAGAGGACCCATCTAATAAGTCTAGGCTTAGCATCTTTCTTTTCCATAAGATATTTAATAGCAGCATGATCAGTGTGAATAGTAACTTTAGAATCAACAATATAAGGTCTGAACTTATCACATGCAAATACAACTGCTAAGAATTCTTTTTCAGTAGTAGCATAATTTCTCTAGGCAGTATCAAGAGTTTTACTCGCATACTGGATAACATTTAATTTCTTATCAACTCTTTGCCCTAGAACAACACCTACAGCATAATCACTAGCATCACACATAATTTCAAAGGGTAAATTCCAATCAGGTGGCTGAACAATAGGTGCAGTGATCAAAGCTTTGTTAAGTATTTCAAATGCTTCTACACAATCATCATCAAAGACAAAAGTAATATCTTTTTGCAATAGTCAGAGGCCTAGAGATTTTAGAGAAGTCCTTAATGAACCTCCTATGAAAACCGGCATGACCAAGGAAACTTCTTATACCTTTAATGTCCTTGGGACATGGCATCTTTTCAATAGCGTCAACTTTAGCTTTATCAACTTCAATACCTCTTTTAGAAATTTTATGCCCCAAGACAATGCCTTCATTAACCATAAAGTGACACTTTCCCAATTCAAGACGAGACTAGTGTCTTCACATCTCTGCAAAACTCGATCAAGGTTGCTCAAGCAATCACCAAAAGAGGATCCATAAACGGAGAAATCATCCATGAATACCTCACAAATCTTTTCACAAAAGTCAGAGAATATAGCCATCATGCATCTTTGAAAGGTAGCAAGTGCATTACATAAACCACAAAAGGCATACGTCTATAAGCAAAAGTACCGAAAGGGCAAGTAAAGGTAGTTTTTGATTGATCCTCCGCTGACACAGGTATTTAACAGAAACCGGAATAACCATCTAGAAAGCAGAAATGTGTGTGTTTGGATAGTCTTTCTAGCATTTGATCAATAAAAGGTAAAGGGTAATGATCTTTCTTAGTAGCTTTATTTAATTTACGGAAATCAATTACCATCCTATAACCTGTAATATTTCTTTGCGGAATCAATTCATCTTTATCATTAGGAACAACAGTAATACCTCCCTTCTTAGGGACACAATGGACATGACTTACCCAATCACTATCAGCAACGGGATAAACTATACCTGCCTCAAGGAGCTTTAGAATCTCCTTTCTTACCACTTCTTTTGTCTTCGGGTTTAGCCGTCGTTGATGATCTCTAACTGGTTGGAGCCTTCTTCCAATTTAATTTTGTGTTGGCATAGAGTGGGACTAATGCCCTTAAGATCATCAAGAGTATATCCAATAGCAGCACGGTTCTTCTTCAGAGTTTTCAATAATCTTTCCTCTTCTTGGTCTGAAAGGTTAGCACTAACAATAACAGGATATATCTTCTTTTCATCAAGATAAGGATAACAAGAAAATCAGCAGTGTATTTAACTTTCCCACACAAGACTTCAACATCTCTAACAATCCCAAAAGGTGTAATAGTATCTCTATTGGCAAGCTTAATTGTAACATCAATATCTTCTAACTCAGCGGGTGCAATATCATGCATAATTTCTTTATATAGGGAAATAGGTATTGCACTAGAACTAGCACCCATATCACATAAGCCTTTATAACAATGATCTCCTATTTCAACAGAAATAACAGGCATGCCTACATCAGGTCTATGTATCTTAGCATCTGGTATAGCAATATTAGCAGCTTCATCACAGAAGTAAATAACATGCCCATCTATATTATCATGCAAGAGATCTTTAACCATAGCAATATTAGGTTTAATTTTGATTTGCTCAGGAGGTGTATATGTTCTAGTATTACTCTTACGAACCACAGTTGAAGCTTTAGCATGATCCTTTATTCTAACAGGAAAAGGTGGTTTCTCAACATAAGTAGTAGGAACAATATGATCAGTATAAGTGATAGTCTTTTCTTCAACTGTAACAGGTGCAACTACTTTTACTTCAATGGGAGGATTATATTTAAACCACTTCTCCTTAGGGAGATCAACGTGAGTAGCAAAAGATTCATAGAAAGAAGCTACTATCTCAGAGTCAAGTCCATATTTAGCGCTAAATCCACGAAAAGCATCGGTATCCATAAAAGATTTAACACGATCAAACTTAGGTGTCATACCTGACTCCTTAACATCGTCGGAACCCCAATCTTTAGAGTTGCATTTAATTCTTTCCAATAAACCCCACTTGAATTCAGTAGTCTTCAGCATATAAGAACCAGCACAGGAAGTATAAATCATGGTGCGATCATTGAGAGAAAGCCGAGCATAATTTTTTTGAATAATCATTTCTCTTGAGATCTCATGATTGGGGCATGAATATAACATTGACTTAAGCCACCCCCAAGCTTGAGCGATGCTTTCTCCTTCGCGAGGCCAGAAATTATATATGTAATTACGATCACGATGAACAAGATGCATAGGATAGAACTTCTGGTGAAATTCCAATTTCAATCGTTTATAGTTCCAAGATCCCATAATCATCACATAGCCTATACCATGTCAATGCATCTCCCTTCAAAGATAAAGGGAAGACCTTCCTTTTCACAACATCATCGGGTGTACTTGCAAGCTTAAATAATCCACAAACTTCATCCACATAGATAAGGTGTAAATCGGGACGCAATGTTCCATCTCCTGCAAAGGGATTGGCTAGCAGTTTCTCTATCATACCCGAAGCCATTTCAAAGTAAAGATTTTAAGTAGGTTCAGTAGGTTGAGGAGCAACTCTTTGCTCTATTGGTCGGGGCGAAGATGCCCCGAACAAGCCCCTCAAAGGATTAGTTTCCATTGTAACAAGTGACAGAAAATTTCAGCACACTATATAAATGTTTCCTTACCAAGCTCCGCTCACCAAAGGCGCTTCACTCCCCGGCAACGGCACCAGAAAAGAGTCTAGATGACCCAAAAGTATAGGGGATCTATCGTATTCCTTTCGATAAGTAAGGGTGTCGAACCCAACGAGGAGCAGAAGGAAATGACAAGCGGTTTTCAGTAAGGTATTCTCTGCAAGCACTGAAATTGTAGATAACAGATAGTTTTGTGATAAGATAATTTGTAACGGGTAACAAGCAATGAAAGTAAATAAGGTGCAGCAAGGGGGCCCAATCCTTTTTGTAGCAAAGGAAAAGCCTGGATAACTTCTTATAATGAGAAAAGCGCTCCTGAGGACACATGGGAATTATCATCAAGCTAGTTTCATCACGCTCATATGATTCGCATTCGTTACTTTCATAATTTGGTATGTGGGTGGACCAGTGCTTGGGTACTGCCCTTTCTTGGACAAGCATCCCACTTAAGATTTACACCTACTGCAAGCATCCGCAACTACAAAAGAAGTATTAAGGTAAACCTAACCATAGCATGAAATTAGTGGATCCAAATCAGCCCCTTATGAAGCAACGCATAAACTAGGGTTTAAGCTTCTGTCACTCTAGCAACCCATCATCTACTTATTACTTCCCAATGCCTTCTTCTAGGCCCAAATATTGGTGAAGTGTCATGTAGTGACGTTCACATGACACCACTAGAGGAGAGACAACATACATCTCATCAAAATATCAAACGAATACCAAATTCACATGACTACTAATAGCAAGACTTCACCCATGTCCTCAGGAACAAATGTAACTACTCACAAAGCATATTCATGTTCATGATCAGAGGAGTATTAATATGCATTAAGGATCTGAACATATGATCTTCTACCAAGTAAACCAATTAGCATCAACTACAAGGAGTAATCAACACTACTAGCAACCCACATGTACCAATTTGTGGTTTTGATACAAGATTGGATACAAGAGATGAACTAGGGTTTTGAGAGGAGAAGCGCAAATCACTTGGCCGTCCTGGCATTGACCCCAGGATGGCTACAAAGAAGAAGAACAAGCGCCCTGCTGATCAGCCTGAACCTTCAAGACAAGAAGCCCCTCACATTATCTTCCCAAGCAGCATGACTGGCTCGAAGCCAAAGGTCACCACAACCGCTTCAAAACAGAAGAAGACAAGGGCTGCCAAGGTTGGAGCGAGAAAGAGAAAGAACACTGAAGCTTCTGATGCCGCTCCCTCCAAGAAGACTAGGGCTGCTTCCACAGAGCCCTTAGTCGTTGAACCCATTTTCGTGGTCCGCCCTGTGTCAGTACATCAAGAACGAAGAATGGTTGTCCATGAGCCTGCTACCAAAGAGGCTCATGTGGCTGAAGATATTCCAGCAGCTGAACCCAACGCTGCTGAAGACATTGGTCAAGATGACAATGTAAATGATGATGAAGTTCTTCCTCAGATCGAAAATGACTTGGTATCATCGCCTGTTCACACGAATAGCGAACTCATCAGCATTGGTCGTCCATTGACGCCAATTGCTCAGGATGCATCGTGGGCTGATCACCCACAACAACATCAAGACTCCCCCAGTACTCCCCAACAACAACAACTAGCTACCTCCAACGTGCCAGAAGAGGATGAAGACTTTCAGGCTCAGCCAACTCCATCTCCTAACTTGCAGCCAGCTCTTCGCAGGCTTCGCAGAGGACAAAGGCCTGAAGTCCCTCTGTCGAGCGTTCCCGAAGGAGAAGTGCAACGTTCACCTGTTGCACGACAAGTATTTTCTGAACCCGCTCCAATAGTGAACGTCTTCGCGTCTGAAGCACATGCTGCTGAAGACATTCCGGCTGCATCAGCCGAAGAAAATGAAGAAGTACGTGTCCCTACACCCCCAGCAATTGAAGAAGAAGCATTTCATGATCTGAACATGCCTGTGCCTGACCCTCCTGTTCGTCAAGAGGAGGTTGAAAATGTTGAGGCTGCCACAACCAATGCCAATGAAGCCAATGACGTGGTCGTGGCTGACGCTAATGTGGAGCCTACACCAACTAGTGTGCCCGAAGCAAGTGTGGTCATAGAACCTGAAACCAATGAGGTTGCCGCACCTGAAGCCAATGAGGATGTTGCACCTGAAGTCAATGAGGATGCTGCACCTGAAGCCAATATGACAACTGCTCCTGAAGCACCTGTTGTGCAGCCTGAATCCTCTGATGTTGCCCCTGCTCCTATTCCGCCACCAAGGCCTCACACTATTGAGCAAGCATACAATCACAGTCAGCTTACCACTGTCCGATGGCCCATTCTGGTGCCCCACCCTCTGCCTCAGGACCGCAATTTGACTATCATGTTGAGCATAGGCCTCAGGTCCAGAAGCCAAAGCCCAGATTGCCCAGGTTTCCAGGTACTGCCAACTCACCCGGGTCCTTCAATGCTAATGGCTTCAAGAGCCACAATACCTTCTTTGACAGCGCCAAGAACCCTTACTCCAAGCCAAGGATTTCATCAGATCGGTTCTGGAGCTATCAGCAGAGAAGCAATTACTCATGCATGTTATATGATCAAGGGCGCATTTTCCCTCATATGCGTCTTGACACCGGGTATTCTTTGGACTGCCGTGCTTAGAAGAAGCACTTGATTGCTTCGTGATGCCGGTCCGCTCCATTTTGTGACGCATAAAGAACATTGGAATGAAGAGCTATTGCTTCAATTCTACGCCACTCTGCACATTCGCGGCTACTACAGAGACATCAAGACTTGGGTTCTCGAGTGGATGACTGGAAATGTTCATCATGAAGCCAAAGCTATGGATATCATCGAGCTTACTGGGCTAGCCACTCCTGGAGAACTGTATGAGCCCAACTGTCAGCTACACCGCAATGCTGTGGAGAGCATCTTTCATAAGCCAGAACCCAATATGAGCCAGATGCTGAGCATGATGAAGCCTTTGCCATCTGACGCTGAGTATCCCACACATTTCTTTGTTGAAGACCTTGAGTATCTGCCTCGAACCATATATCATATCATCAGGCGAACTCTATGGCCAGTAAAGGGACACTCATCAGCGGCCAAGCTTGAAGGAGCTATGAAGACCTTGGTCTTCTATATTCTCAATGGCATCAGCTTCAACACTCAGGAATTCTTCATCAAGCAACTTGCCGCTTCCGGCTCTGACCTATTTGGTCTGAAGTTTTATGCTCCATGGGTCATGCTCCTTATCAAGCGACACTCATCAGTCAATTATCAGCCCTCTGCTCGCAATCATATAATATTTCTGCCCGAGGTTGATATGTCAGTTGATGTTGTATACTCTGACCCTGCCAAGACACCGCTTTGTCTTCAGAACATTGAGCACCAAAGCTTCACTCAGCCTATCGAAGGTGTTCAAGCAGCGACAAGAATCTATCCACTGGCTGGTAACACCCGTCTGCCTCACAGAGCGCCCAGTGAAGCCACTGAAAGCACCATTGCGCAAAGGCCTCAGAAGCGTTCTCGTGTTCTCAATGACCGAGAGCTTCTTGTGGCTCTTCATCAGAAACAGGATAAGCATCATTTCTGGCTCAAGCGCCAAATGCAAAGCCTCTTGGTGGATGTCAATCACATTCGCAACCTTGCCACCAAGAATGCATTTGTTGCTCATGAAACTTGCCGAAGATCATGGAAGAGTTTGACCCTGCTCAGTGTTGAAGCTGATCTTCAAGATGATGGCTTCAATGAAAGATTCCAGTTCGACTCCACTCCTCCAAGGACTGCTACCCTGCGTCGAACTCCATCTCTTGAAGACTCTGAATATTCCTCCTCCACGGCGATGGTAAATGCCAGAGTGATCGATGATGAAGATGATGCTACTTCATCACCTCCAACAATTACTGCGCGCATCAACACTGCACCAAGTTCGTCTGCACCGCCAACCAACGACGACAACCCTGCTGCTTCACCTACTCATGATGACGAGTAGACGCTCTATGTCTTCAAACCTTTTTGGTCATTACTGACAAAAGGGGGAGAAGCGTATGAGTTGATAGTCTTCAAGCGGGTTCATATGGGCGGTTGCTATATTTTGCTGCGTGCTTACAACTCTTGAATTTTGAAACATTTGGTTCTTTGAGTTGTAACACCTAAAACTTGATGGTCGTTTGCTACTTCTGCTATGTATTTGCTTTACTCTGATGCGATGATAAATTCCGCATGTGCGATGATAACTTCCGCACTTAGATCATTCTGCAGACGTCCATTTTTCATTATGCATGTCATTCAACTTGCTATATCATTTCATGCATGATGAATTATCTTCATAAGTTGAAGTGGATCTCCACAAGTACAACCTGCCATGTGCATTTGCATTCCAAAAGCAAATTACTTATATGCACATCTTCAGGGGGAGCCCTTGCAACTTATGAAGACAATTCCCTATCCTTACAATTTCACATATTTATCCCCGTTGAAAACTTCAACCAGTTTGTCATCAATCACCAAAAAGGGGGAGATTGTAAGTGCATCTAGTGCCACCCTAGTTGGTTTTGGAGTATTGACGACAAAGTTGGTTGAGGGACTAATGCGTTTGTGAGAATTGCAGGATAACGCAGGTAGTGTCCCTCATTGATTCGGTTTACCTATCGGAGATGAGCCCTAAAAATGTATGAAGACATTGAAGACAATGGTGGTAAGAGAAGATATTCATATTGAAGACTATGACATGAGAAGACATTGTGTGAAGACTTTGGAGCGCGAAGACTGTGTGGTTTCGTCGTTTCCTTTTCTTCTTTGTTGAGTCATAGGAACCACCGTACTGTTAAGTGGGGTCCAAGTGAACTAAGTCAGAGTGACTGAAGTGATGCTCAACTAAATCCTATGTCTTCGAGCGAAGACAATGAGAGCAAATCTTATCCAGAGCTGGATGAGTCAGCTTTGCTTGTAGCCCAAGTAAAGTTGCCGCGTGTGTTTGAAATCTGACCATTGGAACACGTGTCAGTTCCTTAGTGACCCAGGGTCATTTTGGACAAATCAGGTCGGGTTGCCTAGTGGCTATAAATAGCCCACCCCCTACACCATAAATTGGTGGCTTCTCAGAGATTGTGCATGGCTTTTGTCGTTTGAGAGCAACCCACCTCGAAGCATTTGAGAGAGAGAAATCCTTGCGAGGACAAAGCCCAAACACCCAGAGCCAAAGAGTGTTAGGCATCACTGAAGTCTTTCTATCTGTGTGACTTGAAGACTTATTACACTTGAGGACTGTGAATCCTCCAGCCGGTTAGGCGTCGCGTTCTGAGCATCCAAGAGTCATTGTGGATTGCGGTGAGCGAAGTATGTGAAGGTTTGGAAGTCTCCTTGAAGACTTACGAGTGATTGGGCAAGGACTGGGTGTCCTTAGCTCAAGGGAATATGGTGAAGACACGGTCTTGAGTTAAATCTCAGCCTCCTAACTGACGTCACAGTTGTCACAGCAACTAGAACTGGTCTAACAAATCCCGTGTCTTCAACAAGCAACTGGTTCTATCCATTCCCAACCTTACTTTAGTTTGTCTTCGTGAAGTCATTGCCTCTCTGTTTATCTGTTTGACTTCATTGCTTTACTACTATCGCTGATTGGCTTCAAACTATCTTCCATATTGATCCTTACTACCTAACTGCTATTAGTCCTGTACTTTCACATCATGACATGTTTGACTATGGCTTGTTTAGGGTAGTTTATCTTCCGCTGCATATTAATTAGGTTGTTTCTGTTGTTTGTCTTTGAAACTTCCAAGTTTTGAAGACTTTCATAAAAATCGCCTATTCACCCCCCTCTAGTCGATACTAGCACTTTCAATTGATATCAGAGCAAGGTACTCCCTTGTTCTATGTGATTCGGTTTAACCACCTGGAGTTTCAGCTATGTCGACTGCAGGGTTGAGGAACATATTGTGTCCCACCTTTGACGGTCATGAGTATCCCCGATGGAAGGCCATGATGAAGAAGCTACTCATGTCCAAGGATAGCGAACTATGGACCGTCATTGAGATTGGACTCACTGAACTGTGCAAGATGGCAGAGGCTGATGACATTTGCAAGTATACTCTATTGAACCTCACAGCAAAGGATGTCATCTGCTGTCATTTGTCCAGAAATCAGTTCAGGAATGTTATGCACCTCAATCACACGAAGCTAATCTGGGACCGGCTTTCTGACGTATACGAAGGTCATCGCACTCGTCATGATCCGCGGTTTGAGGACTACAAGGAATCTCTCAAGGAGATGAACCTTTGCACCTGAATCATCATCATCCTCATCGTGCCACATGGCAAGGGGTGATAAGGTAACTGAATGCTATCTCTCTGAATCTAGTGATGATGAATCAGGTGATGAATTTGGGCCCAGTTATGACAAGCTTGCTTCCCTTGCCACTAAACAACAAAGAATCTTGGAAAAGGTTCAAGACATGCTTAGTAAGAGCGATGATATGTTGGGTGAAGAAATGGATCAATCAAAAGCTTTGGCTGATAGTCTTCAGAGACTTCATGCTAAGTTTGGCGCCTTCAAGATCAACATAATGCTCTCTTGTCGGATCATGAGAAGCTTTCTTGAATGTCTTCAAAAAAGCTAGACCTTGAAAAGATAAGAGTGGATTATGAAGATCTTGAAGGAGCGAGATTCACTTCAGCTCAATGATCAGCTCCGCCAGATGGATTTGAACCACCATGTCTAAAATGCATTGAGCGTGATAACGCTACATCATTCTTGAATGTTCCATTCTGCTACTGTTTCATTGTCTTCACCTCTTGATGTGGTTACTAACCCTCTGCGGAGGATACCACTTCTTGTTGTCGATGAAAATGCTATGTTGAAGACATTGCTTGAAACAGGATGTACAAAAGTTTGAAGGGACATCGGACTCTCTATGATGTCCTCAAAAGCAGATTCTGAACCAAAACCCTAGGAAAGAGGGTGTTGGGTTGAAAGGAAAATGAATGTTGATGGCTCGTCTTTGGAAGCTTTGAGCGGTACCCCAAAACCACATGGGTTGCTGCAAAGGAACCTTGATAGAGATCCATCTACTTTATCCGCTTTACCTGTACTAATCCTATTATCATTGATGAATCCTTTGATGCAAACTATAAGTTGTTCAAAAATCGAGAATGGTGAAGTATTTTCCAGGTACATTAGTACTAATGCAGGAATGGACCACCTATGAAGAAGATCTGGGTACCTAAGCGTTACATTGAGAATCTTCCCGTGAATGTCGTCATGACACCACCAAGGAAGAAGACAAACCCAGCACCTATGGCTTCATATGGCCCAAAGGCTTCATACTGATCTGAGACTCACATGAGTCACCCTAACGCCAATGTTTTGCAGGAAATCATGCTCAGATTTATGAATATGGCGTGTATCTTCGAACCGCTATGTTCATAGGACTAAGAACTTTTCTGCTTATTCATATGAGTATCATTCATCTCCTGCAAGGCTATTTGCTAGGGCTCCAAAGCCAAAATTCTCAGATGCTGCACTTAGACTCATTGCTTCTAAGCCCCCACTGAAGATGTGGGTGGCAAAGAAGAACTAACTCTCTTTTGTAGAAAACGGTCTCCAGCCAGCAATCAATGGCGTCCAATACTATTGTTGGGGACCTAAAACTCATTAAGGATGCACGTTAAAATATCATTCTATATGCTTCACAGCTGAATTTATCAGTCATACTATGTCCTAACTTTGATATAAGCTGTGATGGTCCCTATATGTATCAAATGCATATGCTTCACAACACTTTTGTGAAGCCTATCCTCCTAACTGCACTGTAGGGTACATCACCAAAAGCTTAAGAATGGATTATGGACAGTGGATGCACAAATCATATGACTGGTGATCGAAGTCTTCTCATGGACTCAACCTTACGTCCATCGACAAGAGTCACATCACATTTCTTGACCTTTGGTAAAAGCAAAGTATTGGGTCTAGGTAGAGTTGCAATCTCAAAGGATCAACACATGGATAAAGTGATGCTTGTTGAATCCCTTGGTTTCAACAATGTCATCTCAATGCTTTGTGACTTGAACATGATTGTGATATTTGGCAAATATCGTTGCCTTGTACTAATGGAACCTGACAAATCTCTAGTCTTTGAAGGGTATCGAAAAGATGATCTGTACATGGTAGATTTCTCAGCAGGTCCACAGCTTGCCATATGTGTAAGTGCATCTAGTGCCACCCCTAGTTGGTTTTGGAGTATTGACGACAAAGTTGGTTGAGGGACTAATGCGTTTGTGAGAATTGCAGGATAACGCAGGAATTCCTTCAAAGAACCAACTAGGGGTATTCCTGGTAGTTAGATTGTTGGAGGTCGTGCTGGTCAGAATGTTGGAGGTCGCGCCCACAGAGGGGGGCAACAGGGGAGATAAAGGAGCTAATACTTCGTCCAAAGAGGCGACTGAAGAGGAGGGAACCAAGGATCCCTCCCTTCAGGGGGAGAAGAGGACCGCCTCCAAAGATCCGGAGGTCAAAGCCCCTAAGCGTGGGAAGAAATCCTCATCGGGGGGTCCGGCGTCCGGAGAGAATCCGGAAGCGCAATCATCGCCTAAGGACCAGCCCTCCAACGAGCCGTGAGTATGAAAGAGGAAGTTTTAATAAGGAAGTACCTTCGTTTACGCTTCTGTAGGTAACCGAAATATTTATATCGCAGTTCGGATCTGCAGCCGTCTCAGATGAGTTCATCCTCAGGGGATCTTCTTCCGGAGATGATGGAGAGCGATACGCCTCCATCTGCCGCGCCGCCAGATGAGGCAGGCGAGCCCGAAGTGTCGTCACGGAGGGCATCCCTGAGTCCGGAGGGGCCAAAGAGTTCAACACCCACCAGAGTCCGGCCGGGAGAACTGAAAAGTTTGCTTGAGAGGGCGTCCATTTCAGAAGATCACCGCACATTAATGTGTATGGTGGTCGGAAGGATTTCGTCCGCTGAAAGCGGATTGCGTAATGCTACCCTGAGCTTGCTGGCGGGATTTGAGGTATGTGAAAATGATGCACCCCTTTGTCTTTTAACAGTTTTGCATATAAAAAATGCGCCCTGTATAGATAATAGCCCCTGAGACTCGGTAGGTTGTCGAAAGCGACAGCGTGCCGAGGATCAAAATCTCAACATCTCAGGCAATGAATACCGCCGCTCTGATACAGGTGGCGGATAGTCCGGGGGCCAGCCGGACTAGTGAGTTTGTCGAATTAAGTCGACAACTTGACGTGGAAGATGCTGACATCACCCTTGTCAATCAGCGACTTGACGAGTCGCAAGGTAAATAAATTCTCCGCAGCTGCTTTATTGAGTGGGTCCAAGCCCGCCTCTGATAAGTTATATGCTGTTAATCTGAGATAGTGCTTTCTGCTGTGGAGAGCCTTCGGGCCGAACTTGCTCTGGCTAAGGAGCAAGCCCGAAGGAGTGACGTGGCTGCCGCGAGGGCGGCCAAAGAGTTGAAGGCCGAGAAGGCGGCGCACTGCCTAAGCAGGGCGGAGGAGGCCGAATTGGCCAAGAAATTAAAGGATGCTACCGACCGCAATGAGGCTCTTGAAAAGGCGCTTATCGGAGGGGAAGACTGAAGAAGGCCACCGCGAAGCCAAGGATGTCCGTTCTGCGATCACGGGCTATGAAGGAGGAGCTGCGCCAAGCCGAGAAATCGCGGTGGCAAGCTGTTTCTTATCGTCGCCGGTTTATGGATGCCAACGCTCAATTTGGCGGTGTGGAGTTTGGAGGATCCGTATATGGACTTGGCTGCGAGTGCGGCCGATGCCGTTAAGCACTTCGGAGCCGGGGATCACGAGGCGAAGAGTTATATTGGACTCAATTCCACGATCTGGATCGCCCTCTTCCGCCGACGGACAGGTTGGCCAAATGGGCCGAACTGAATAGACTGTCCGGGCTGGCTATGACTGACATCGTGGCCCATGTATGGCCAGAGAGGTCCAAGGCGACGAGCTACTTGACCCTCTGCAGCAGTTCCTTGGGGCGGTGCCGCATATCAAGGAGATGAAGCGGTCGGCCTGCATCGGGGCGCGGATGGCTCGCCCGTGTAAAGCGCGATGTCCGTAGATGGATGCCGCCGCTGTTGCTGCCCAGGGTTCGGATGGAAACCGGCTTCCTGCCGAGCATTATTTCGGGGAAGTTATGCGTGGCGCTCGTATAATAGAGTCGCAGTGCTCTAAGAATGTAACATTCAATTAAACGCATTGACTTGTAGATCAATGATTATAGTATGAAAGCTTTTTATACTTGTGCTTCCAAGTAGTAAAACTTCTCCTATGCGGCCGTTTGCGTATACTTGTGTATAACCTGAAAGATGCAGTCTTCGGCTTTAGCCCCCGTGCACAAGGTGCTGGGGTGTTCACAAAATAGCGCTTTTTCACACTTAATCCGACGTCTCGGTCCTGTTATAAGGAGGTGGTAGCGTAGCGAACGAGGCAATCCGGACTATGATGCTTTATTTCTTTCACTTAGCCAATGGAGCTCGAGGGTGGGGCTACGATATAGCCCCTGATGACACCGCACATCTCTGGATTCGGGGTGCGTATGTGCCTGACCGGGAAACGGTCCTTCGTCAAAGCGGGGAATTCTAAACATTCCGATGGTCGATCAAGTGGCTGACCAGACTCTCGCTGTATCATGACGATCGGTTTTGCTTTCTCTCTTGAGGTGCTCGCCCGGCGAACGGGGCACAATCGCGATAGTTCTCCGGTGCCGCGTTAGCGATGATACGGAGCGTAAGGCAGCAAAACACAGGAGCCGGCAAACCCAACATTTGACCAAAGACATGATTCGAGCTGATGCATATAATGCCTAACTCGAGGCGCCAACACTCCGAAGGTGTTCGGACTTTATAATAATGGGCAGAATTATGCCCTAAGCCCCTAGTGTCCAGGTATGGGCATGGTCTTCTGACGCGGCCGATGCCAAGGCGCCAGGCTCCGTTTTGGCTATAGAAGGAAGCCAAGGGAGAGTAACAACAAGAGACAGTGATAAAAAAGGTCTACGCAGGGTCTTAATCTGAAAAGAATCCTTGCAACGGGTCCCTACTGCACGTCTGCGCCTGTGTCTCCGTTGCGCCATTATCCTGGACGGGTAAGCACGTTGTTCATCTGTAGAAAAAGAGGAACGTTTAGTTGTAGAAACAGCTCGTGCAAAAAATGTACAAAAGAATGAATATAAATAATTAAATCAAGGTTTATATGAAACCATGGTTTGGTTGTGCTTGTAGCCCCGTGAGAAGGGTATGCGGCTAGGGAGCCCCTAACTTTGTTGAGTCGGTTGTCTATCCGAGTCCGGGTCTTTAAGTGACCCTCGCACTGAAATGGCGCCATGTGGACCGGGCATCTTAAGTGTAAGAGACGCGTAATGTGGTATGGCGTTGAAGCGGACAAAAGCCTTTCGCCCCAATAGTGCTTGATATTCACTTTTAAATGGGACGATGTGGAAAATTAACTTTTCGCGTCGAAAATTGTTCGGCAACCCGAACACGACTTCTAGTAATATCGAGCCTGTACACTTGGCGTAAGGGCCTGGCATAACTCCTTTGAAGGAAGTGCGGCTGTGTCGAATTTTGGTAGGGTCTATCCCCATCCGACGGATTGTGTTTGAATATAGCAGGTTTAAGTCACTGCCTCCGTCCATTAGGACGTTTGTGAATTGTAGTTCGTCTATTACCGGATTAAATATCAGGGGAGTCCGTCCCGTGTTTCGAACACTTCTGGAGTAGTCTAGGTGGTCAAAAGTGATTGGTTTTGATATCCAATCTGTACGGTCGGCTGGGTTGGACCGTGCAAGGCTCTTTTTAGAAAGTGCCGCGCTGCTTTTCCGTGTCCTCACATGAAGTGAGTTTACTGCTTTGACCCCTTGTGGGAAAGTCTTTTGTTTGCGGTGCCTCTGCCTGGGGGTTTATCTTCTTAAACTTGACGCGTCGAGCCCTTTGTGTTCGACGTTTAGTGGGTCGGACTGCTTGAAAACCCAACAATCCTCGTGGGTGTGATTTGCGGGCCTTCCGGGTCTTGTGGATTTGACATATCCGACCTGAATTTTGTGTAGGTTAGACAGGTTAAATCATTGTCGTCCTTAAGGGCTGAGCTTTATTATTTGGCGTGTGCTTTTAAATCCGGCGCTGACTGCCGTGCTCTTTGGGCTTTTCTCTTTATTCCGGAGCTGCTCTTTTCTGCGCCGTGATTTTCCATTTCCATCTCTTATCTCGGATGTACTTGGGTCGCTGGAGCTGCTTCTTGCTAGCCATCTATCCTCTCCTGCACAGAAGCGGGTCATGAGGCTTTTTAATGCGGTCATTGTCCTCGGTTTCTCTTGACCGAGGTGTCTGGCGAGCCATTCGTCTCGGACATTGTGCTTAAAAGCTGCTAAGGCTTCGCGTCCGGACAATCGACTATTTGGTTCTTTTAGTAAGGAACCTGTTCCGAAATTTCCGCTACGACTCTCCGGGCTGTTGAGTTATGTGACTTAGGTCATCTCAGATCCGGAGGCGGACATAAGTCCCTTGAAAATTTGCTCTAAACGCTTCCTCGAGCTCTTCCCAACTTCCAACAAGATTTTCTCGGGAGGCTTTTGAGCCAATGACGGCTGGCCCTTTGAGCTTGAGGGTAGATATTTTATGGCGTGGAGATCATCTCCTCTCGGCCATATGTATATGCATATATAGTCTTCTATCCGCACTCCGAGGTCTGTTGTTCCATCGTAGGCTTCTATGTTTATGGGTTTAAACCCTGCTGGGAATTCGTGATCCAGCACCTCGTCGGTGAAGCATAGTGGGTGTGCGGCGCCCCTGTACTTGTATGTGCCGCTATCGTCGGACACTTGACGTGTTCCTTTGCTTCTTGGGGCTTTCTTTTTGGGTCCGTAGATGGACCTGGCTGGGCCATTGGACGGTGGGGGCTCTATGGCCTCCTCGTCGAATTCTGGAAGCAGCCTACGCTTTGGGTAGCTCTTCGATTGGTTGCCATTGCCGTATTTATCTGCGGTTTTGAGTACTTTGCTCCGTCTTATTCGGAGCGCGTCTTCCGCTGTTTTGAGCTTCCGTTTTTCCTTCTTCAGGCTTCTTGCTGAAGCGATGAGCCTGCGCTTGAAAAGCTCTTGTTCGACGGGCTCCTCGGGCGCGATGAGTTCGTCGTCATTGAGGCTTGTGTCGTCTTCAGAGGGAGGTATATAGTTGTGATCCTCAACCTTTTCTTCTGCCGCCCTTTCACGAGGGCTTGCTTCTGCATCCTCCTGCGCCGAGTCTTGCTGGAGGGGGTTGTCTTCGGCACTCTCTGGGGTATTGTTGTTTCCTGTGCCGGAATCTGTATTCTTGTTGTGGCGGGATTTAGAGCGGCGCCGCTGACACCGGCGTTTGGGCTGCTTCTTTAGAGAATCTGCCGCCGCTGCATCCTCGCCATTCCCTTCTTTTGGGGTGTCCACCATGTAAACATCATATGACGAGGTGGCCTTCAAGTGCCCTGTGGGCGCTAGGTCCTGATCGTCTCCGGCATCATCGTCCATAGCGTCGATGTCATCGGAGTCGTAGTCTAGCATGTCGGTTAGATCCTCGACAGTGGCTACAAAGTGGGTGGTGGGTGGGCTCCGAATTTCTTCGTCATCCGAACTCCAACCGTCCTGGCCATAGTCCGGCCAAGATTCTCCTGATAGCGAAAGATGTTTCAGAGAATTCAGGATATCGCCAAAAGGCGAGTGCTGAAAGATGTCCGCGGCGGTGAATTCCATAACCGGCGCCCAATCCAGTTTAATTGGCAGGGGCGCGGGAGGCTCGGAGTCCGGCGAGGAGTCCGGTGCCTCGGGATCACGAATTTCGCAGGGGACAAGATCGGTATTCGGCTCCATCGCCGTGGATGTTGAAGCCCCCAGGGCGGCGTCTATCCACCGGCCCTTGACATGGGCAATCGGCTCCAGGCTAATGGCCGGAGCGGATCTGAGTGCGGCCACCAAAGCACTGTCCGTGGCAGAGCTAGATCATAGCCATAAATCACGGTCTGGCGCGCTTCGGCCGTGGCTCGAGTCCGTCGAAGATCAAGTCTCCGCGGTTATCGGCCGTGAAGTTTAAGCTTCCGAATCTGACCTGACAGCCAGGGGCGTAGCTTTCGATCTGCTCCAGATGGCCAAGGGAATTGGCCCGCAGTGCAAAGCCGCTGAATACGAAGATCTGTCCGGGGAGAAAAGTCTCACCCTGGACAGCCTTGATGGTTGAAGATGCCATCGGGCTTATCGGTGACGACACAGAGGAACTCTCAATGAAAGCACCAATGTCGGTGTCAAAACCGGCGGATCTCGGGTAGGGGGTCCCGAACTGTGCGTCTAGGCGGATGGTAGCAGGAGACGAGGGACACAATGTTTTACCTGTGTTCAGGCCCTCTCGATGGAGGTAATACCCTATGTCCCGCTTGATTAATATTGATGATATGGGTAGTACAAGAGTAGATCTACCACGAGATCAAGGAGGCTAAACCACGGAAGCTAGCCTATGGTATGATTGTTGAGGTGTAATGTTCGTCCTACGGACTAAAGCCCTCCGGTTTATATAGACACCGGAGAGGCTAGGGTTACACAGTCGGTTACAATGGTAGGAGATCTACATATCCGTATTGCCAAGCTTGCCTTCCACGCCAAGGAAAGTACCTTCCTGACACGAGCCGAGTCTTCAATCTTCTATCTTCGTAGTCAGGAGTCCGACGGATATTGATAGTCCGCTATCCGGACACCCCTAGTCCAGACTCCTCAAGAGCCCTGAACCAGTCTTCAATGTCAATAAGTCCGGCGTGCATAGTGTTCGGCATTGCAAGGCGGGTTCCTCCCTTGAATAATCCGAAGAAAATAATGAACACCAGGATAGTGTCCGGCTCTGCAATATAAATTCCACATTCCAAACGTAGAGAGAATAAAACACATATACTGATCCAATCTGCTGACGTATTACGCGGCGTGACATCACACCGCTACCAAGCCCTTGTTTGAATTACTATATCACCTCAGACGTTTAGCGGCGGTTTCTTGGCACGTCCCGTCGAGCGTAGATCGTGTTCCCTTATTCCGGATTCTCATCAATACGCGTGGGTAACCCAACCGCGCCATTGATGGTGGCGCTCGGGAGATAAGCGAGTTTTACCAGGCCGGTGAGGGACGCATATTTTCGTCCGCCTATATATAAGGGATAAGGATTTACCTTCTCACCTACGCCTTCTTCCTCCTTTGCTCATCCGTCCCTGCGAACCCAAGCTCCAACGCCTAAGCTCGCGCATCCTGCCTCGACCCTTCTCCGAATATGTCCGGAAGGGGAGGCAAATGGATGGCCTCCACCGCCAAGGGGGAGGACATCACCAAGCTGCGCGACGCCGGATACCTTTCCGGCGACATCGCGCATCGGCTGCCCGACGCGGGGCAGCTCATTCCTACCCCAGGGCCTCATGATAGGTTGTTTTCCTTCCCCACTTCCTCCGCGGACTGGGCTTTCTGCTCCATCCATTCGTCCGGGGGCTCATGTTTTACTACGGCCTGGATTTCCACGATCTGGCGCCGAACTTCGTCCTCAACATCTCGGCGTTTATCGTCGTGTGCGAGGCCTTTCTCTGCATCCGGCCCCACTTCGGCCTGTGGCTCAAGACCTTCAACGTCAAGCCGAAGGTTGTGAAGGGGATGCAAGCGGAATGCGGAGGCGCTATGTTGGGCAAGCTGCCTAACGTCCCTTGGCTAGAAGGGACCTTCGTGGACTCCGTCAAGGGGTGGCAATCCGGGTGGTTCTACATCACCGAGCCGCGCGAGCCTACATGGGCGGCGGCCCCCGAATTTAGATCTGGAATCCCCACGCAGCTCACCTCCTGGAAAGAGAAGGGCTTGCAGTGGGGTGATCCGTGGAGGTGGCGGGACTTGAGCCTGCATCAAGAAGCTGGTGAGCAATAGGCTCCGCTTCGTCGGCGTGGTCAGTCATGCTCCTCCGGCGGATTCTCCGTGCCAAACGGGCATTTAATCTGTGGGAGTTTAATCCGGAACAGCACCCGATGTTAAGCGGGCTCTTCGATACAACGTACGAAGGCGCCTGGAGGGTGCTGTTCAAGGGCGCCGAAGCCCCCGCATCCGCGACCGAAGACCGCGGATTCAGCTCGCAGTCTCCGACTGACGAGGTAAGTGATTCGACCCCATTACAGGACACTTATAGTAGTTAGATTAATTCTAGCGAGGTTTTTAATCTGCCTCTTCCTTTGACAGGACTGGATGGAGAAGGCCAAGCTGCTTATCAGCCCGGCTCCCATGCCAGAAGAACCAGTGGATGCCCGCTTAGCAAGGCTGCTGGTCCCGGCACCGTACGTGGTGCCGGAGAAGAAGGCCAAGAAGGTGGCCACGGGGACTCGAAAGAGTTCCCGTAATCAGGCGTCTGACGACGACGAGGACTCCTCCCCCGAAGACGAGGAGGAGGAGGAAGAGGAGTACTCTCTCCCGGAGGAGGGAGAGAGGAAGAGGAGGGCCTCCCCAACCGGGGCGGCTGAAGGGTCCAAGAGGGGGAGAACTATCCCCCCGGATAGTTTTGCCAACATCAATGTTGGCGAGGAAGAGTGGCCTCCAAGGGCCAGGCGTCCGGCAGGATCGTAAGTATTCAGATCATTTATATGCCGTGCCTTTTATGTCACGAAGTATCCTTCTAACGCCGCATTCTGTCCGTAGTCCGGCCAGGGATGATCTTCCCGACTCGATGAGCGGGTCGTTGGCCTCGTCGGAGGTAAATTCCGTCCCGACCGCCTCTACCCCACGCGCCGACGAGGACGCCGAGGTGGGATCCCAAGAGGGGACCCATCAGGAGGAGGCTCCAGAGGCGCCGTCAGGCGACCTCCCGGACTTTGTGCCGGACTCTACATCGGAACCCGCAGTGGTTCCAGAGTCCGGCAAGCGGCCCCTTCGAAAGAAGGGCAACATCGTGACGCCGGTAGCCTCCGTCCAACCGGAGGCGTTGGATAACCTGCTGGAGGCGCTTAAAGGCGCTTCCATCGAGGAAGAACACCGCACTCTCATGAGTGCGGTGATTGAAAGGTCCAGCTTCGCCAAGGCGGGCTGACCAGCTTCAATAGCCTTCTAACAGGCTTTGAGGTAAGAAGTTTTAAAATAATGTAATGTAATACCGCATAGACAAGTAGCCCTCGATGCTTAGTTCGGTGTTCGGAAAGAAAAGCGGACTAAGTATCTAACAAGATATCTGTGAGGTTGCTTAAAAATATGTCGATATGGGTTTGCGAGTTGCGCTGTTGACCTCTACCGCGTTAACGGCGGAGGTCGGGCGCTGAAGAAGGATCTTGGCGGTCGGAGCAAGAGCTCGGCCATGCCAAGAGGCAGCTCAAGGAGAAAGAAGGTGAATAACACCACTTTAAATAAGTACCTTCTGAGAAAAGGGTTTTGGTTGCAAACAAGAGTAACAAGGATAATATATGTAATGCAGGGCCACTAACGAGGTGGCAGCCTCGAAGGATGCCGTGTCCGTGGCGAGCATAATGCGCCCCTGAGCGGATGAGCGAGAAAAGCAAGCGGCACTAGTGGCGGAAGTTCGGCAAGAGCTCCAAGTTCTCATGGAAAAGCATGAGAGTTTGGGCGTGACTCAAGACTCGAGTCCGAGCTTGCCTCGGCTCGAAAGTGCCAAGTCCACCAAGGCCGAGGCCCGAAGGCCCATGTGGAAGTAGAGGACATGAAGAAGATAGCGGCGGGTAAGGCGTTTTCATGCGAGCAAGCATGTTAATGTAAATTACGGATACTTACCCGTCGGAGCTCTCGAGGGCATTTGCGGATCTGCCGCGTAGTGCGTCTGATGCCGCTGCGTTCTATCATGGCGAGGAGGGGAGCTCAACGGAGAAGGTCTTCTGGTCTCAGTACGCTGAGGCCGGCCATCCGGTGCCCCCAAGCGACCAGCTGAAGCAGCTGGTCGAACTCCTAAGGTAGCCGAGGAGGCCATGAAGGGCCTCACAGGTCCGGTGTGGCTGGGCAGGCCATGCACAGCAGCTACTTTGGCCTAGTGCGGCGGCTGGTGGATGCATGCCCCAGGCTGGATGTGATCAAGCGCTCCGCCTGCATTGAAGGCGCTCGTCGGGCCCTTGCCCGCATAAAGGTGCAATGGGGCAAGCTGGATGCGGAGAAGCTTCTCACGGATCCGCCGCCGCCGGGCAAGGAGCATCGCCTTACCGGGCGATATTATAAAGTTGTCCTGAAGGGAGCCCGCGATATTGCGGATGAGTGCCCCCTTAATGTAATCTTTGAGTGAACTCGCTGTGTTTTTATCCTGTGCGCTGAAAACTTCGTTTATATGCGCCATGAGCAACGCTTTGTTGAATTTAAAATATTACCTACATGCGGCCGTTTGTTAAATCGAGAGATGGCAAGTCGTTGGCTTCAGCCCCCAAGCCACGAGTCTTTGGGGTGTTGATGATAAACTTGAGCACTCTTGTTCCCATTTTGGGTCCATCTAGGAGGCGCTCAACACGACGAACAAGGCAACGGACTTATAATGCTTGAACACTCTCACTTAGCCATAGAATTCTATAATTTTAAATTTGGTGAAGCCCCGGTATTCGAAGACCGAATCCGGGCGCTATCCACGCCTTCGTCGGACATCATCCGAACTTCGCTCGAGCGGCATGAGTCTTTAGGGACCGAAAAGACCTCTCGAACAGCGACCAGTCTCTCGCCTTATCATGCCGGTCGGTTTAGCTTTCTCCATCGAGGCGTTAACCGGCTCAACCGGGCGCAATCGCAGATGGTTCTCCAGTGCTACCTTAGCCGACGGAACGGAACGTAAGGTACCAAAACATGGGAGCCGGGCAAACCCAACTATTGACCCAAGACATGATTGAGCTGATTCATATAATGCTATAAGTTCGGGTGCCGCACTTGTGAAAGTGTTCGGACTTAATCACACCATAATCTGGGGAACGAAGCCCTGGTGTATTCGGCCGTACCAAAGTATCTGGTGCAAGATGTCATATAATGAACATATGTAAAGATAACGCAATTGCAATGAAAAGGTAATGAACTTGCAAAAGGAAGTGCTGCGTTGTTTATGAAAGAAGGTCGCTAATAAAGCGGACTGATACAAATAGTCTTGATAAGCGAGGATTTGGACTAAATTAACATGTCCCCCTCCAGGGATAAGCTGCAGACTTGGTGTATGTAATGTAATGCTCGTAATGGAGACCACCTGAGTGTTCGTCGCAGCCTTCTTTGATCCCTGACTGTTGCATCGTGAGTTCGGCAAGTTCGCCATCGGACAGGGCTTCTGTTTAGTGGAGTCCTGTATATGCAAAAAGAAGAAAAGATAAAAAATAAAACCAAGGGGGGCGCTAGCATGAGCCCATGGTGTGGTCGAGCCGCACTCTTTGGTTCTTGTGGTTAAGCCCTTCCCCTACGCCCATGGTATCTCCAAAGCGTAATGATGTCGCGAGTGTTATTCTTGTAATCATGCTTGCGAGCGAGGGTGGGGCCGCATTGCTACGCATGCTCTGATCGCGCCAGGTGGTCTTGGTTAGTGTTGCTCCGGGCGCGCTTTAATGCATCCGGCTTTTTGATTGCCGGACTAGCGAATTGCCGTGAAGGATGCTCAGTGCTTACCATGCGAGAGCGCAGTATGTTCCTCCGTTTGGAGGGAGCGTTCCGTATTCCCATTGACCGTAATGACTCCCCGAGGGCCTGGCATCTTGAGCTTTAGGTATGCATAATGCGGCACCGCGTTGAACTTTGCAAACGCGGTTCGTCCGAGCAGGGCATGATAGCCGCTATGGAACGGGACTATATCGAAGATTAACTCTTCGTTTCGGAAATTGTCCGGGGATCCGAAGACCACTTCTAGTGTGACAGAGCCTGTACAGTTGGCGTCCACTCCTGGGATGACACCTTTAAAGGTTGTCTTAGTAGGTTTGATCCTAGATGGGTCTATGCCCATTTTGTGCACTGTGTCCTGATAAAGCAGGTTCAGGCTGCTGCCGCCGTCCATCAGGACTCTTGTGAGGTGAAATCCATCGACGATTGGGTCTAAGACCAACGGCGAATCCGCCATGGCGTATGCTGGTCGGATGGTCTCGTCGATCAAAAGTGATCGGACAGGAGGACCATGGATTGAACTTCGGGGCGACTGGCTCCATCGCATAGACGTCCCGTAGTGCGCGCTTCCTCTCCCTCTTGGGTATATGGGTCGCGTAAATCATATTCACCGTCCGCACTTGTGGGGGAAACCTTCATCCTCTGTTGTTCGGCGGCCGGGTCTCTTCCTCGTCGTCGCTATTTAGCCCCTTGTCATTGTGTTCGCAATTAACTTTCCAGCCTGCTTGAACACCCAACAATCTCTATTGGCGTGATTAGCTGGCTTTTCGAGGTGCCATGTATCGGCATGGCGGTCGAGTATTCTGTCCAGTTGGGCGGGCCGGAGTTGTTCTTTTAAATGGCTTTTTCCTTGACGGGTTTGGAGCCTCGGAATCTGGCATTGACTGCCGTATCCTCTTTGTCGTCGCCGTTAATGCGGCGTTTGTTTTTGATTCGACGTGACCTGCCGTGATTGTCCTTAGCGTCCGGACTGCCAGAATTTTTGCGGAGATTGTTGCTGCGGGCTAGCCAGCTGTCCTCTCCCGCGCAGAAGCGGGTCATTAACGACGTGAGGGCTGCCATGGATTTCGGCTTCTCCTGCCCCAGGTGCCGGGCTAGCCATTCGTCTCGGATGTTATGTTTGAAGGCTGCAAGGGCCTCCGCATCCGGACAGTCGACTATTTGATTTTCTTCGTCAAGAACCGTGTCGAAATTATGCGGCGATTAAATGCAGCTGCTGAATAATGTGGCTTAGGTCATCGGCGTCGGTGGTCGCACGTATGTACCTTGGAAGTTATCAAGGAGCGCGCCTCGTGTCTTCCCAACACCCAATCGACTCTGCGGGCAGGCTGTTAAGCCAATGCCGAGCTGGTCCTTTAAGCAGAGGGAGATATTTGATGGCGTGGAGATGCGTCGCGCGGGCCATATGGATGTGGAGAAGATAATCTTGATCCACACCACGGGTCTGTTGTACCATCGTAAGATTCGATATTCACGGGTTTGAACCCTTCGGGATCGATGATCCATTACTTCGTCAGTGAAGCATAACGGGTGTGTGGCGCCCCTGTATTGAGCAATATCGCGACGCAGCTCGAGGGAGCGCTATCTGCTATGTTCGGCCCGGCGGCGTTATGTCGGGCGACGGTATTTGTCGTGGGTCATAGGGCGCCCGTGATCCATAGATGGATCTGGATTGTCTTGCTTTGTCCTCCAAGATGTCTACGCAAGTCCGGTAGCGTTCCTTTTGGCCGTACTCTTGGATCGATGTCGAGTGCGGTCTTGGTGGGGGCTGAATGCCTCTGTCAGCCCGCGGGGTGGTCGGTCAGCCATGTCGTGCGCTGGTGATAAAGGTATGTATGCTTCCTCCTCTAATCAGGGGAGCAACTTGCGTCTTGGGTAACTTTTGGAGGGGAGTTCGAGTTTATACTCTTCGGCCGCGAGGACCTCGGTCCATCGATCGGCTAGCAGATCTTGATCAGCTTGGAGCTGCTGCTGCTTTTTCTTTAAGCTATTTGCCGTGGCTATGAGCCTGCGCCTGAAGCGCTCTTGTTCGACGGGATCCTCGGGTATGACGAATTCATCATCGTTGAGGCTCGCTTCGTCTTTGGAGGGAGGCATATAGTTATCATCCTCAACCCCTTAAATGCGCCGCCCTATCGCGGGGCTTGCTTCTGCGTCCTCTGTCTTGAGTCTTGCGAGGAGGGATCGTCTTCGGCACTCTCCGGAGTGTTATTGTCTCCGTCTTGGAATCTCCATTCTTGTTGTGGCGGGATTTAGGCGGCGCCCGACGGCGGGCGTTTGGCTGCTTCTTTAGAGAATCTTCCTCCGCTGCTTTTTCGCCATCCCTTCTTTTGGGGTATCCACCATGTAGGCGTCATATGGCGAGGTGGCCTTCCAGTGCCACAATGGTATTTGGGTCTGATCGTCTCTGGCATCATCGTCCATAGCGTCAATGTCATTGGAGTCGTAGTCTAGCATGTCGGTTAGATCCTCGGCAGTGGCTACAAAGTGGGTGGTGGGTGGGCTCCGAATTTCTTCGTCGTCCGAACTCCAACCGTCCTGGCCATAGTCCGGCCAGGATTCTCCTGATAGCGAAAGATGTTTCAGAGAATTCAGGATATCGCCAAAAGGCGAGTGCTGAGGGCGGTGAATTCCATAACCGGCGCCCAATCCGGTTTAATTGGCAGGGGCGCGGGAGACTCGGAGTCCGGCGAGGAGTCCGGTGCCTCGGGATCACGAATTTCGCAGGGGACAAAATCGGTATTCGGCTCCATCGCTGTGGATGTTGAAGCCCCCAGGGTGGCGTCTATCCACCGGCCCTTGACATGGGCAATCGGCTCCGGGCTAATGGCCGGAGCGGATCTGAGTGTGGCCACCAAAGCACTGTCCGGCGACAGAGCTAGATCATGCCCCTCGTCACAGTGCGGCGCGCTCGGCCGTGGCTCGAGTCCGTCGAATATCAAGTCTCCGCGGTCATCGGCCGTGAAGTTTAAGCTTCCGAATCTGACCTGACAGCCAGGGGTGTAGCTTTCGATCTGCTCCAGATGGTCAAGGGAATTGGCCCGCAGTGCAAAGCCGCCGAATACGAAGATCTGTCCGGGGAGAAAAGTCTCACCCTAGCCAGCGTTGATGGTTGAAGATGCCATCGGGCCTATCGGTGACGACACAGAGGAACTCTCAATGAAAGCACCAATGTCGGTGTCAAAACCGGCGGATCTCGGGTAGGGGGTCCCGAACTGTGCGTCTAGGCGGATGGTAACAGGAGACGAGGGACACAATGTTTTACCCGAGTTCGGGCCCTCTCGATGGAGGTAATACCCTCGTCCCGCTTGATTAATATTGATGATATGGGTAGTACAAGAGTAGATCTACCACGAGATCAAGGAGGCTAAACCTAGAAGCTAGCCTATGGTATGATTGTTGAGGTGTAATGTTCTGTCCTACGGACTAAAGCCCTCCGGTTTATATAGACACCGGAGAGGCTAGGGTTACACAGAGTCGGTTACAATGGTAAGAGATCTACATATCCGTATTGCCAAGCTTGCCTTCCACGCCAAGGAAAGTACCTTCCGGACACGAGCCGGAGTCTTCAATCTTCTATCTTCGTAGTCTGGGAGTCCGACGGATATTGATAGTCCGGCTATCCGGACACCCCCTAGTCCAGGACTCCCTCAGTGTCCCTCATTGATTCGGTTTACCTACCGGAGATGACCCCTAAAAATGTATGAAGACATTGAAGACAATGGTGGTATGTGAAGATATTCATATTGAAGACTATGACATGAGAAGACATTGAGTGAAGCCTTTGGAGCACGAAGACTGTGTGGATTTGCTGTTTCATTTTCTTCTTTGTTGAGTTATAGGAACCACCGTACTGTTAAGTGGGGTCCAAGTGAACTAAGTCAGAGTGACTGAAGTGATGCTCAACCCAAATCCTATGTCTTCGAGCGAAGACAATGAGAGCAAATCTTATCGAGAGCTGGATGAGTCAGCTTTGCTTGTAGCCCAAGTAAAGTTGCCGCGTGTGTTTGAAATCTGACCGTTTGAACATGTGTCAGTTCCTTAGTGACCCAGGGTCATTTTGGACAAATCAGGTCGGGTTGCCTAGTCGCTATAAATAGCCCACCCCCTACACCATAAATTGGTGGCTGCTCAGAGTTTGTGCACGACTTTTGTCGTTTGAGAGCAACCCACCTCGAAGCATTTGAGAGAGAGAAATCCTTGCAAGGACAAAGCCCAAACACCAAGAGCCAAAGAGTGTTAGGCATCCAGAAGTCTTTACATGCATGTGACATGAAGACTTATTACACTTGAGGACTGTGAATCCTCCGGCCGGTTAGGCATCACGTTCGAGCATCCAAGAGTCATTGTGGATTGCGGTGAGCGAAGTCTGTGAAGGTTTGGAAGTCTCCTTGAAGACTTACGAGTGATTGGGCGAGGACTGGGTGTCCTTAGCTCAAGGGAATAAGGTGAAGACACGGTCTTGAGTTAAATCTCAGCCTCCCTAACCAGGGCGTCACAGTTGTCACAAAGAATGGAACTGGTCCAACAAATCTGTGTCTTCAACAAGCAATTGGTTCTATCCCTTCCAACCTTACTTAAGTTTGTCTTCATGAAGTCATTGCTTATCTGTGTATCTGTTTGACTTCATTGTTTGACTACTATTGTTGATTGGCTTCACACTATCTTCCATCTTGATCCTTACTACCTTACTGCCATTAGTCCTGTACTTTCACACCATCACATACTTGACTATGGCTTGTTCAGGGTAGTTTATCTTCCGCTGCATATCAATTAGGTTGTTTCTGTTGTTTGTCTTCGAAACTTCCAAGTTTTGAAGACTTTCATAAAAATCACCTATTCACCCCCCTCTAGTCGATACTAGCACTTTCAATTGGTATCAGAGCAAGGTACTCCCTTGTTACGTGTGATTCGATTTAACCACAGGAGTTTCTTCTATGTCATTCTTTGGGATAATCAAGGTCTCCGCTGCTTGCCCGTGTTCAATGGGCTGAATATCCCTCTTTGGAAGAATAAGATGCGCATGCATCTTGAAGCCGATGATGTCGACCTCGGTATGTCGTCAAGAATGGCATTCCCAAAACTGGTGAAGGTGTCACCCTCACTGATGTCAAGAAGTTCATTCAACTGGACTCTACTGCGAAGAACATCATCTGTGGTCATCTGACCAAAGGACAGTATGGTCGTGTGAGTGCTCTGGAAACGTCGAAGCTAGTCTGGGACTGGCTATCCAAGGTCAATGAAGGCGTCTCAACCCAGAGAGATCAAAGAATCAGTGTTCTTCGCAACCTCTTCAAACGCTTCAAGAGAAACGACAATGAAAATGTTCAGCTCACGTTTGATCGCCTCACTGATATCACAAATGAACTTCAAGCTCTTGGTGCAACTGAGATTACCAAGCATGAAATCGTCAAGACACTGCTGAGATCACTTGACAGCTCCTTTGACACCCTTGCCCTCATGATACAAGAACGTCCTGACTTCAAGACACTTGATCCGTCTGATATACTTGAGAGGCTCCACACATGAGTTCCAGCTATCTGAGAAAAGAGATATCTATGGTCCAAGCTATGGCTGAACTCGTGCTTTGAAGGCAAAAGTTGTTTCCTCATCTGAAGAAGAATCATTGCGATTACGAAGATCCCAAGACATTGGAAGGAACTTGCTATGCTTGTGAAGAAGTTCCAGAAATTCACAAAGAAGAAAGGCTTGAAAGTCTTCACGATCTAGCTCAAGGAATGATGAAGCTTCCACACATGATCACAAAAGAGAACCTGCCACAAGTGCAAGAAACCTGGTCACTACATATCCGAGTGTCCACAAGGGACAATGAGAAGAAGAAGAAGAAAAGCAAGGAATATGATTACGATGACAAGAAGAAGAAGAAATCCTCAAAGTCTTCTAAGTCTTCTTCCAAGTCTTCATCATACAAGAAGAGCTCATCTGCAAGGCTCGTGCTTTTGTTGGCAAGGAAATGGATTCAGAGGAGGAGTGCGCTTGAGGAGGCGGAGGTGGAGTCTGCGGAGGAGTCGACCTGGCGTTGCAAGTCCGGCTCTAGCCACTACTTATGTTGCCAAGTCCATCTTCAACACTGAAGACAATGACTTCCACACCAACGCTGAAGCTAATGACGAAGACGATCCTACTCCCACCTACTGCTTCATGGCACGTGGTGCCAAGGTAAAATCACGTGATGCTTACTTTCAAACTTCAAGTGAAGATGACTCTGATTGTGAATCCAAACCCAGCTACAAAACACTTGCTAAAATTGCAACTGAACAACAAAAAGCTATGGAACATACTCAAAAACTGTTAGACAAAAGCGATGACCTGTTGGACGCTGAAATGACACGTTCACAGTCCTTAGTTGATGACATAAAAAATCATCATGCTAAGTACCAAGAACTTGAAGGTCGTCATGAATCGCTCTCAACTACCTATGAAAGGCTCTCCTATGATTATCTTCAAAGGAAACAAGAGCTTGAGAAATTGAGAGCGGCTCATGAAGATCTTCAAAAGGTGAATGAGTTACTTCGCGCCCAACAGATCTGTTCCGCTCAGGAAGGATTTGAACCATCATGCCTAAAATGCATTGAGCGTGATAACGCTACATCTGTTGCTGAATGTTCAACTGTTGCTACTGTTTCATTGTCTTCACCAACTGATGTGGTCACTAACCCCTCTGCGGAGGATACCACTTCTGTTGCTGATGAAAATGCTATGTTGAAGACATTGCTTGAAAGAGGGATGTACAAAAGTTTGAAGGGACATCAGACTCTCTGCGATGTCCTCAAAAAGCAGATTCTGAACAGAAACCCTAGGAAAGAGGGTGTTGGGTTCGAGAGGAAAATGAATGTTGATGGCTCATCTTTGGAAGCTGAGCGGTACCCCAAAACCACATGGGTTCTTGCAAAGGAACCTTCATAGATCCATCCACTTTATCTGGCTTTACCTATGCTAATCCTATTATCATTGATGAATCCTTTGATGCAAACTATAAGTTGTTCAAGAATCAGAATGGTGAAGTGTTTGCGGTACATTGGTACTAATCTGCAGGAATGGACCACCTATGAAGAAGATCTGGGTACCTAAGCAGTACATTGAGAATCTTCTGTGAATGTCGTCATGACACCACCAAGGAAGAAGACAAACCCAGACCTATAGCTTCATATGGCCCAAAGGCTTCATCTGATCTGAGGACTCACATGAGTCACCCTAACGCCAATGTTTTGCAGGAAATCATGCTCGACTTATGAATATGAGCGTGTATCTTGAACCGCTATGTTCATAGGACTAAGAACTTTTCTGCTTATTCATATTAGTATCATTCATCTCCCGTAAGGCTATTTGCTAGGGCTTCAAAGCCAAAATTCTCAGATGCCGCACTTAGACTCATTGCTTCTAAGCCCCCACTGAAAATGTGGGTGGCGAAGAAGAACTAACTCTCTTTTGCAGAAAACGGTCTCCAGCCAGCAATCAATGGCGTCCAATACTATTGCTGGGGACCTAAAACTCATTAAGGACGCACGATAGAATATCATTCTATATGCTTCACATCTGATACACAAGGGAATATCATACTATGTCCTAACTGTGTTATAAGCTGTGACTGCTCCTATATGTATCAAATGCATATGCTTCACAACACTTGTGTGAAGCCTATCCTCCTAAATGCACTGTAGGGTACATCACCAAAAGCTTCAGAATGGATTATGGACAGTGGATACACAAATCATATGACTGGTGATCGAAGTCTTCTCATGGACTCAACCTTACGTCCATCCGACAAGAGTCACATCACATTTGGTTGACATTTGGTAAAAGCAAAGTATTGGGTCTAGGTAGAGTTGCAATCTCAAAGGATCAACACATGGATAAAGTGATGCTTGTTGAATCCCTTGGTTTCAACTTAATGTCTGTCTCAATGCTTTGTGACTTGAACATGATTGTGATATTTGGCAAATATCGTTGCCTTGTACTAATGGAATCTGACAATCATGACAACATCTCAACCCTTCGAGCCGTTACACATGGAGTTATTTGGACCCATGCACTACTCCACCCTCACAACAACTGCCTGTCTCTATGGCTTCATCATTGTTGATGACTACTCAAGATACACATGGGTTCATATAATTCTGTACAAGACTGAAGTGCAAGATGTCTTGGTAACCGCAACTCGAGCAATGAACAACTATGGTGTGAAGATCAAGCACATCAGAAGTGACAATGGCACTGAATTCAAGAACACTGGACTTGATCTGTATCTGGATACAATGGGAATCACTCATGAGTTCTCTGCTCCATACACACCTCAGCAAAATGGCATTGTTGAGCGCAAAAACAGAACCCTCATTGAGATGGCTCGAACAATGCTAGATGAGTACAAGACACCAAGAAAGTTCTGGCCTGAAGCTATTGATACAGCATGTCACATCATCAACCGTGTATACATTCATAAGCTTCTGAACAAAACATCATATGAGCTACTTACTGGCAAGAAGCCAAACGTCAGTTACTTCAGAGTATTTGGAGCAAGATGCTGGATAAAGGATCCCCATCACAAGTCAAAATTTGCACCTAAGGCTCACGAAGGCTTCATGCTTGGCTATGGAAAGGATTCACACTCCTACAGAGTCTTCAACCTTTATCTCTACAAAACCGTTGAAACTGTGGATGTGAAATTTGATGAAACCAATGGCTCACAGAGAGAGATTCTGCCAAGTACACTGGATGAAGCTCCTTCAAACAAGGCAATCAAGCTGAAAGGAACTGGTGAAATCATGCCCTCTGAAGCACAGCCTGAAGAGGAACTTATCATCGATACACCAAATCAACCTGAAGACAATGCTCAGACCGAAGACAATCCTCCCGATGATGACAATGATCAGTCAGAGCAAAATCTTCGTCCTGTTCACTCCCGTGTTGCAAATGAAGTTCAAATAGAGAGGATAATTGATAGCATCGATGCACCTGGTCCGCTCACTCGATCAAGAGCAACACAACTAGCAAACTTCTATGGGCACTTTTCATTCGTGTCAATATCAGAACCCAAGAAAGTTCTTTGAAGCTTTTATGGAACTGAATGGATTCAAGCCATGCAAGAAGAACTTCAACAGTTCAAACTGAATAATGTTTAGGAACTTGTCAAGCGACCTGATCCTCGCAAGCATAACATTATTGGAACAAAATGGACATATCGAAACAAGCAAGATGAGCATGGTCAAGTCGTCAGAAACAAAGCACGTCTTGTGGCTCAAGGATACACTCAAGTTGAAGGAATTGACTTCGATGAAACATTTGCTCTTGTTGCTAGGCTTGAAGCTATTCGCATACTGCTAGCCTATGCTAATCATCACAATATCTTGCTATATCAAATGGATGTAAAGAGTGCATTTCTCAATGGCAAGATTGAAGAAGAAGTATATGTCGCACAACCACCGGCTTTGAAGATCCAAAACATCCCGATATGGTGTACAAGCTAAACAAGGCAATCAGATGGCCTCAAACAAGCCCCTCGTGCTCGGTATGATACAATCAAAGACTTCTAAAGAGCAAAGGCTTCAAACCGGGATCCTCGATCCCACTCTTCACGAAGACATATGATGGTGAACTGTTTGTGTGCCAAATATATGTGGATGACATAATCTTCGGATGCACCAACCAGAAGTATAGTGATGAGTTTGGGTACATGATGCAAGAGCAATATCAAATGTCCATGATGGGTGAGCTGAAGTTCTTCCTTGGTCTTCAAATTAAATCGACAAAGGAATGGCATCTTCATATCTCAAGAGAAATACCTCAAAGATTGTCGAAGAAGTTTGGAATGGAAGGCGCAAAGGCTACACGACGCCAATGCCAGCCAAACACCATCTTGGTCCCGACGACAATGGTAAAGAGTTCGATCAAAAGGTATACCGCTCCATGATTGGTTCTTTGCTTTATTTATGTGCATCTAGGCCAGATATTATGCTTAGTGTTTGCATGTGTGCTCGATTCCAAGCGGCACCAAAGGAATCGCATCACTTAGCAGTGAAGCGAATTCTTAGATATTTGGCTTACACCCCAACACTCGGATTATGGTATCCCAAGGGCTCAAAATTTGATTTGGTTGGATTCTCGGATGCTGATTATCTTTGGTGACAAGGTGGATCGCAAGTCTACATCGGCACATGCCATTTTCTTGGTCGATCACTTGTCATTGGTCTTGAAGAAGCGAGCGTGTATCACTCTCAACTGCTGAATCTGAATACATTTGCGGCTGGATCTGTTGTGCTCAGCTTCTATGGATGAAGCAAACTCTCAAGGACTATGGCATCAACCTGAAACAAGTACCTCTCTTCTGCGACAACGAGAGTGCCATCAAGATAGCCAACAATCCAGTCCAACACTCGAAGACAAAGCACATTGAAATTCATCATCACTTTCTCAGAGATCATGTTATGAAGAAAGATATCAATATCATTCACGTCAACACTGATGAGCAACTGGCAGATATCTTCACAAAGCCCTTGGATGAGAAAAGGTTCTGCAAGTTACGATGTGAGCTAAATATCTTGGAATCCTCTAATGTCCTGTGATCAGGCACACATCCTAACACTTATGCATGTTGATGACTTAGATGTGCAACACACAAAGTAATGTATATCTTCAATCAATGAAGATTTACACTCTGAGTGTGAATACATTAACATGGAATTTGACTTCGGAGCGCCACGATAATTGTGCGCCGTGTCTGGGTCTAATACTTCCTATACGGTGGGTAACGCCACCACCAACTTTTCTTGTTTGAAGTGTTTCATTCAAGGCGTTATATTGCAATGACTTCGCATTTGGTTTGTCTTCAGTTTCAATTTGTCTTCATGACTTTCTGCACTATGATGATTTGATTGCTTTTGATATATATATACTAGTGTTCTGTCCTCTACAACATTCACTTATAGCTATGTCTTCAAGATTGGATCTTTTGAACTAAGTGAATGTGATCGGACCCTAACCTCTCTATGCTTCCTATCTCAAAATCTATCTATCCAAATCATATGCATTCTATTGAAACTGTCGAATGTCTTCTCTGCGTCCTAGTCAGCAGAAGGCAAAGAGACAAACATTAAATCTGTTTTAAATGGCTTATCTTTATTGTTGAAATCCGGAGAAGCCGGAACAACTCTCCGACATGCCTGGCGGGCGTGGGAACGTGGGACAACCCTGGGTGTGTTGCATGCTTGCCACGTACCCCTCAGATATGAACCGCCAGGGGCACCAGCGTAATTGTGATGTGTCTCTCACCTACTTATAAATACCTGTCCCCTGCGGTAAAGAAATCCTTCTTCCACCTCTCCACCTCCGTCAAAACCCTAGCGCCACCGCTAGCTCGTGACGACGCCGGCGACGAAGCGCTTAGCTGCCGCGACTTCTCCGACGCCGTCCTCACGCCGGCCGCGGACATCGTCCTCTCCGCCGTCGCCGTAGGTGTCCTCCGTCGCCAAGTTAGGGCACGGTGGGCTGAACTGCTCGGTCTCCTATTCTTCTCCATCTAGCAGTTCTTCGTGCGGTAATTATAACTCTATTTTTACCACCTTTTTGATCTTCAAGATTCATCCTGTTTACCGAAAGTAGTTTCTGTCTATTCAAAGCTAGATCTATTCCGTCTGCATCTCATACTGCTTAGTCGATTCACTTAGATTTCTTCTAGTTTGATTCCTCACTTGTACTTATTCACGGATTGGTACAAATCTGGAACCAACTCACCTATATAAGTGAATGTCTTCGCAACATGAGGTCAATGTCTTCAAACTGATTTATCTTCAAAATCTTCTGAGAATGCATATGACCTCTTCCCCATCCCTCGCATCTCTAATGCTGTCATAGGTACATGTCCGTGGGGGAATCATTTGGTTCTCATAGTCTGCATTTGTTTGCAGAATACTTACAGCATCATATAAATTCTCCTGAAGCCAGTTCCTGCTTGACCAGCAAGCGAAAATCTCTGAAACCTTTGAACGTACTGAAGCCCTTTAGCTTGAAGTTCATGGCAACAGAGAAATCAGCAAGGAAGGGTGGCAGACAGCACAGAGGAGGCACATCTAAAGATCTGCCTGATGACTTAGCAGAACTGTACAAGAACTTTAAGCAGGAACAGAGATTGTTGGGTATTCAAGCAGGCAGGCAAGTTAATTGCCGAAAACAATGACAAGGGGTTGCACAGCGATGACGAGGAGGAGACCCGGCCGCCGAACAGTAGAGGACAGAAGGGTTTTCCCCCACAAGTGCGGACGGTAAACATGATATACGCAACCCACATACCCAAGAGGGAGCGGAAGCGTGCACTAAGGGACGTATATGCGATGGAGCCACGCCGCCCAAGTTCAATCCATGGTCCTCTTGCCCGATCACTTTTGATCGAAGAGACCATCTGACCAGTATCCGCCATGGCGGATTCGCCGCATTGGTTTTAGACCCAATCGTCGATGGATTTCACCTTACGAGAGTCCTGATGGACGGCGGCAGTAGCCTGAACCTGCTTTATCAGGACATAGTGCGCAAGATGGGCATAGAACCCTCAAGGATTAAACCCACAAAGACGACCTTTAAAGGCGTCATACCAGGTGTTGAGGCCAATTGTACAGGCTCATTCACACTGGAAGTTGTCGGTGTACTAAGGTAGGGGTACCTCAGTACCCCAACTTGTGCACGGGCAGCCCCAGCTCCCCGCAGCTAGATCCATCAAACGCTTGCCGGAGACCATCTCCGCTCCGCACTAAGCCATTCAAGAACAAAGTATATAAGATAGAAGCTCAAGACCCCGGCAAGAGGAGCTTGCGGGAAGGCCATTCCAGGCTCAAGGCTACATTACTCCTGCAGATCCCGGCGAGAGGAGCGTCGGGAGGACTAGAAGATCATGTCGCAGAAGACACGCCTCGGCGCCTCAAGCTTGGGCGAGGACCCGGGAGCAACAAGTCACAGAGCCCGACAAGCCCCGGGTCCGGCAAGATCAAGGCCCCGCAAGGTGCTTGCCGGGAGAGCTATGCTACGTGTCCGCCTCCAGCTCATCTGCCCACGCTGGCCTCCGGCATTCTCCGAGACGCGTGGCGGGTGGCCGTGCTGCATGAGGAATCGGTGGCACTCCACGGTGGTGGCCGCCGCCGTGGCGAAAGAAGACGCGATGGCGGAGCTTTTGGGCGGCGGCGACGGGCATTTAATGCCCTTGTCCCCCTCTGTCAAAAGTAGGTAGAAAGCACTGTAGCTGCACTGTTCCCGCACTATTCCAACTACCACCTCTTTTACGTTTTTACCCCTCTACCTCACGTTGACACCTGTCGGTGACCCCTTGCCCTATAAAAGGAGGCCCATGCACAACGTAGAGGGGGTTCCGGGGGGTTCGGAAGTTGGGTTCCGCGACTAGCTACCCTCGCGAGGTTTCTCACACCACTCCACCGTTTTGCTCGCATTCTTGAGCAAGATCTAATACAACACAATGCAGCAGTAGGGTTTCTGCGACCATCGCGTCCGGCTGGGTAAAATCCGCGTGCATCGCCTCGATCTGCTCTCCGCGCAACCTCCGCCCGTATCAAACACGAAGGGCCCCGCCCCATAGGTGCCGCGCCACCCATCGACGCGACATCTCTGGCGCGCCCGGTAGGGGCGTCGAGGTTATCTTGAACCTGATCCGGCGTTCGCGGCGCAGCGCGCTCTTCATCAACCTCTCCGGTTTAAATCGGCAGCTTCGCCGACAATCGCGTCCCGGCCTCAAGACGAGCTTGAGGCCGCCGACCCATCTCCGTCTTCCCGTGCCGCCGCGAGCCAGCGCGGCGGAGGAGACGCCGGTGGAAGGTGGACACCGGCGGGGCGCTTCGCGGTGCCACTAGATCCGAGGGCGGGGCGGAGGACGCGCCTCGGCCTCCGTAGATCCGCGTCCCCTCCAAAGCATATAGCGACCCAGCGGCGCCACGCCACGAGAAGGTGGTATCCGCCACGGTGGGGCAGAAAACAAGGGGCTTATGGGGGCCTCGGACTGCTGTCCATGCATGAGTAAGCGAAAGAGGTCGAGCAGGATTCTGCTCCCCTAACATTGTTAGGGACCCGAGTATATCCGGCCCCTCGCACCGCCGCTCCCGCCCCTCGGCCCGGCAAGCGCCTATCCACGAGTGCTGCGATGTCGTCGAAAGACGCGCCATCGAGCTCTAAGTCCGGCAAGGACGGCTCTGGTGCTCCATCCGACAAGCGTACCTCCTCGGAGCGCAGTAAGCCCGGTGAGGACAGCTTTGGTGTTCGTCCCGGCAAGCGTGCCTCCCCGGAGCGCCGCGCCGCCGCCATGGACACACCATTGAGCTCCACCAGCGAGCGCAAAGAAAAGCTAAGTCGCTCGAGCCTTCGCAGCGAGCACTCTTCTAATTTCATACTTTTATATGTTATACCCCTCGCGCATTCGCCCTTTGTACGCTAAACACAATGCGCAAAGGAGCCTGCTTGTGGATGGTCGCACCCTTACTTCGCCGAACACGCTCAGCGAGTTAAGAGTAAGCCGCGACCAACCAAGCTCTGCTTCGTTCGAGCCTGCTCGACAAGTTAAGTGCGTCGCGGACGGACACAAGGTTGCTTGTCGGAGGCGACACCCAGCCAGCGGGCTGCGGACGTTCCGCACTCAAAGAAGCGTGTTGAGCACCGCAAGTTACCTAGAAGCGTGGGTGAAAGCACACAAAGGGTGTAGGGCGAGGGTATAACGTGGCGAGTCATGCCGTGAAACGTCGTCCGTATGAGAGACTTGGGCGCAAGAGGAGCCAAGTCGTGGCCCGATTCGTGCTTGTTTTGTTTCGAGTCCGCTCAACAAACACAAGTGTGCTGCAGCACCCTTATCTTGCTTCCGAGCCACGCTCGACAAGTTAAGTGTCGCGAAGCGGCCCGACAAGGTTGCTTGTTAGAAGCGACGCCACCAGCGGGCTGTCCCGCTGCAAGCGTGTTCGCCCCGCAAGCTCCCCAAGCGTGAGAGTACAAACATCTGAAGGACAAAGCCCGCATCGTATTGCTTAGCCAAGATTTATATACACATGCACATACATGTGCGTTGAGCAATTGCATATCTACCCCAGCTATTTTCATGGCTAAAATTGCAGCAACAAGAAGGAACCAAAAGATCGCACCAGCTTTGGGGCCCGGCGAAGTCGAGGTCGCCGGGCTGCGGATGCCAAGGTTCTTCTTGGCGAGCCAGCCTCATTGGGGGCTGCGAGCATCGAGATTCGCCTCCGGCGAGCTAGTGTCGCCGGGGCTGCGATTCGAGATAAGTTTTTCATCCCTCATCATGCATCCTCTCATGGACCGGAGATGCGGGACTGCGTCTTTGAACGATCGCGTCTTGTAAAAACCCGTCGTGGAGGAACCGAGTCGTGACCGATTATGTGCTTGGTTTGTTTCGAGTCCGCTCAACAAACCCAAGTGTGCGCTGCACCTCTATCTTGCTTCCGAGCACCTTTCGGCAAGATAGGCGTCAGAATCGCCCGACAAGGTTGCTTGCCGGAGTGACACCACCAGCGGGCTGTCCATGATGTCGCTAAGCGTGTTCGCCCGGCAAGCTCCCGATAGCGTAAGAACACACAAGGCACGCGGTCAAGTAAAAGACTCGGTCCGCAAGCATTCCCTCTTTTCATTAAAACATCCAATTTAGTACAAGTCCATAGAGGATGAAAACATGATGGAGAGGATTACAAGTTCTTAAATGCAGCTAAATGCCCGAGGGCTTACAACTTGAAAAAGATAAGGTGCCCGTGATCCTCTCTCTGCTTTCTCTGTTCAGGAGTTCGGGAGGTAGGTCAAGAGCCCCGGCAAGATAAGCTTGCCGGGAGAGGAGACCCTGCAAGAGGAGCTTGTCGGGGAAGGGCGAAGGAGCACCTAGGAGGCGCGGCGGTGGCGCCGCGTGCTGCAGAGCTGCATGAAGGTGACGGGCATGGGGAACGATGCCCGGGGACCAGCAGCAAGCCCTGAAGCTCATGGAGAGCCACGGCGCGAAGACCCTAAGAGAACACCCGGGGCCGCCAGAGCTTGGCGGAGACGAAGGCGTCGGAGGCGAGCTTGAAGACGGGTAGTGGGACGTCAAAGCGCTCTCGAGGGCTACTCGCTCTCGTCTTTGCGACGTAACGGCCTTGCCGCCGTCCCCTCTTCCTCTTCTGCTGCCTCTCTCGCCAGCCGCCAAGAAGACGGCCGGGGAGTTCAGGAGCCCGCAACCCGAAGATGGGGTTGCGGTGGCGCGAGCAGCGTGTCCGGCGCCTAGTCGGGCCCGCCATCCCCTAAATGCTGTCGCTCTCCTCCTCGTCACTTTCGCTCGAGGAGGAGCTTCGCTATCCGGAGGAGCTGTCCACACAGCAGCGCACCGGGTTCCATAGTCGCCAAGACCTTGACGGCGAGAGGTCACCATCCAAGAACGAAATGGAGGTGAACCCGCCCGTCAAGCTATGGATCCGGCGAACGTCTTCCACCTCGGTCGAAGAACATCACGCTGGGGCTGGGGACACGACACTCACCCGAGTGCCGCTGATCCCGCAGCCCCTCATGCGTAGCTCCATCACGTCGGGCGGATCCGGCCCCATTGCGTCCGCGAACGGGGCCGGCAACCGGAGGCGACGACGAGGCGCCCGACGAAGCTTGATGAAGAACTCCCAGGGGTCATCTCCGGTGTGGACCGCGCCGTGGTCAGGAGACGCCGGGGAGACGGGAGGCTCCTCACCACGACCGCCTCTCCTCGACCGCCTCGGCCACGCCCTCGGCCTCGACCGCGGCCACGCCCCCTCCCTCTCCCTCTCGTGGCCGGCTCCGCCGCCACGGGAGCAGGACGGGGAATGGTGCGCTGCCTAGAAGCAACCCGCGCCGCCACCGTCGAAGAGCCGGGGTTCCCTCCTTCCATGGCGGCAAGAAGAACGAAGACGAAGGCGAAGGAGAAATGGATGAGTGTGGCGTTGTGCCCCTTCCGCCCTATTTAAAGGGGCGAGGTGGGGACTCAACCGCCCGCTCAACCAATCAGAAGCGAGGAGGCGGAGGAGCGGGCCGACTCGCCTCTCCGCCCGTGGGCTCGGTCTCCCACCTTCGCCGCCCGCGACCCCCGTGCATGAGGGCCGCGTGGCGAGAAAGCGGAGCCGGAGCGACAGGTGAAGCGACCCCGCTCTGCGCCACGATCACGGGGTGGGTGCCTTAAAGGCTGCATGCGCCGCCCACTTCTCCCACGACGCCGCAATCGACGCGTGCCGTTGCGGGAGGGGAGACGACAGATGCAGCAGCAGATTCGACGGGCCATGGGCTTCAAGGCGCCAGATGCTGCTTTCTTGGGCCTGGCCCAACAGCGCTCGGCACCGTGTATGGCCCAGGCCCGGGGGCTCCTGTCGGTGTACTAAGGTAGGGGTACCTCAGTACCCCAACTTGTGCACGGGCAGCCCCAGCTCCCCGCAGCTAGATCCATCAAACGCTTGCCGGAGACCATCTCCGCTCCGCACCAAGCCATTCAAGAACAAAGTATATAAGATAGAAGCTCAAGACCCCGGCAAGAGGAGCTTGCCGAAGGCCATTCGTGCTCAAGGCTACATTACTCCTGCAGATCCCCGGCGAGAGGAGCTCGTCGGGAGGACTAGAAGATCATGTCGCAGAAGACACGCCTCGGCGCCCCGCGCGCCCCGGCGAGGACCCGGGGAGCAGCAAGTCACAGAGCCCGACAAGCCCCCGGGTCCGGCAAGATCAAGGCCCCGGCAAGGTGCTTGCCGGGGAGAGCTATGCTACGTGCCCGCACTCCAGCTCATCTGCCCACGCGTCGCCTCCAGCATTCTCCAGAGACGCGTGGCGGGTGGCCGTGCTGCATGAGGAATGCGGTGGCACTCCACGGTGGTGGCCGCGCGCCGTGGCGAAAAAGACGCGATGGCGGGAGCTTTTGGGGCGACGGCGACGGGCATTTAATGCCCTTGTCCCCTCTGTCAAAAGTAAGTAGAAAGCAACGTAGCTGCACTTGTTCCCGCACTATTCCAACTACCACCTCTTTTACGTTTTTACCCCTCTACCTCACGTTGACACCTGTCGGTGACCCCTTGCCCTATAAAAGGAGGCCCATGCACAACGTAGAGGGGGTTCCGGGGGGTTCGGAAGTTGGGTTCCGCGACTAGCTACCCTCGCGAGGTTTCTCACACCACTCCACCGTTTTGCTCGCATTCTTGAGCAAGATCTAATACAACACAATGCAGCAGTAGGGTTTTACGCGACCATCGCGGCCCGAAGCTGGGTAAAAATCCCCCGCGTGCATCGCCTCGATCTGCTCTCCGCGCAACCTCCGCCCCGTACCGAACACACGAAGGGGCCCCGGCCCCATAGGTGCCGCGCCACCCATCCGGCCGCGACAGAAGTGGTCTTCGGATCCCCAGATAATTTCCGAAGCGAGGAGTTAATCTTCGACATAGTGCCGTTCCGCAGCGGCTATCACGCTCTGCTCGGACGGACCGCGTTTGCAAAGTTCAACGCGGTGCCGCATTATGCATACCTCAAGCTCAAGATGCCAGGCCCTCGTGGAGTCATCACGGTCAACGGAAATACGGAACGCTCCCTCCAAACGGAGGAACATACAGCGGCTCTCGCGGCAGAAGTACAGAGCAGCCTTCTAAGGCAATTTTCGAGTCCGGCCGTTAAACGACCGGACACGGCCAAACGCGCCCGGAGCAACATCAATCAAGACCACCTGGCACATTCCGAGCATGCGTAGCAATGCGGCCCCAACCCCAGCCCTCTCATGATTGCAAGACCAGCTCTCCGTGTACATCATTACGCTCTGGAGATACCATGGGCATAGGGCGAGGGGCACGACCACAACAGACCCAGAGTGCGGCTCGACCACACGAGGGGCTCCCACGTGTGTCGCCTTTTTTATCTTTATTTTCCGTCTTTTTATACACAGGACTCCGTTCACCAGAGGCCCTGTCCGGCGGCGAACCCGCCGAACTCACGATGCAACAGCCAGGGAGGTAACAAGGCTACGACGAACACTCACGTGGTCTCCATTACGAGCATTAAAATTTGATTATACACACCGGTCCGCAGCCCACCCCTGGAGGGGGACATGTTTAATTAGTCCAATCCCTTGCTTACTGCACTATTTGTATCATTCCGCATTCATAACAGAGTTCCTTGAATAAATAATGCAGCACTTTTTGCCTCTAATTGCATTACTTTACATATATGTTCATTAATGACATTTTTGCACCCGTATATTTTGGTACGGCCGAATACACTAGGGGCTTCTGTTCCCCGCATTATGGTGTGATAAGTCCGAACACTTTCACAAGTTTGGCACCCCGAACTTATAGCATTATATGAATCGGCTCCGAATCATGTCTTGGGTCAATAGTTGGGTTTGCCCGGCTCCCATGTTTTGGTACCTTACGTTCCGTTCTGTCGGCTAAGGTAGCACTGGGAGAACCACTGCGATTGCGCCCCGGCTGAGCTGGGCGAGCGCCTTAGTGGAGAAAGCTAAAACTGCCTGGCATGATAAGGTGAGAGACTGGTCGCTGTTCGAGAGGTCTTTTCGAGTCCTTAAAGGCTTACGCCGCTTCGAGCGAAGAACCGGATAATGTCCGGCCAAGGCGTGGATAGCGCCCCAAACTCGGTCTTCCGAATACTAGGGGCTTCGCCGAAATTTAAAATTATAGAATTCTATGGCTAAGTGAGAGTGTTCAAGCATTATAAGTCCGGTTGCCTTGTTCGTTGTGTTGAGCCCCAACCTAGATGGACCCAAAAATGGGAACAAGAGTGCTCAAGTTTATCCCGAACACCCCAGCACTCGTGGCATGGGGGCTGAAGCCGACGACTTGCCATCTCTCAGATTTTATAAACGTTTGCACAGAAGGTAATATTTTAAATTAAACAAGCGTTGCTTAACGCATATGAACAAAGTTTTCAGCGCACAGGATAACACATAGCGAGTTTACTTAAAAATTACATCTCTGGGGCACTCATCCGCAATCTTGCGGGCACCCTTCAGGACATTCTTATAGTACATTTCGGCGTGCGATACTCCTTGCCGGTGGCGCTGCTCGATGATAAGCTTCTCCGCATCCAGCCTGCCCCAGTGCACCTTTGCGCGGGCAAGGGCCCGACGAGCACCTTCAATACAGGCGGAGCGCTTGATGCCTCCACCCAGGGGCACGCATCCACCAGCCGCCGCACGAGGCCGAAGTAGCTCCCAGGCATGGTCTCTCTAGGCCACAACCGGACTATGAGGCCCTTCATGGCCTGCTCGGCTACCTTGTGGAGCTCGACCAGCTGCTTCAGCTGGTCGCTAGGGGGCACCGGATGGCCGGCCTCAGCATACTGAGACCAGAAGACCTTCTCCGTTGAGCTCCCCTCCTCGCCATGGTAGAATGCGGTGGCATCGGACACACTGCGAGGCAGATCTACAAACGCCCCTGGCGAGCTCCGAATTCGGGTAAGTATCAGGAAGTTTACATTAACATGCTTGCTTTGCATGATAAATGCCTTACCCGCCGCTATTTTCTTCACATCCTCAACCTCCTGAAGGGCCTTATGGGCCTCGGCCTTGGCGGCTTTGGCACTTTCGAGAGCCAAGGCAAGCTCGGACTCCCGAGTCTTCAAGTCGTGCTCCAAACTCTCATGCTTTTCCATGAAGGCCTGGAGCTCTTGCCGCACCTCCGCCACCCGCGCCTCCTGCTTCTCTTGCTCGCTTGCCCATGGCCGCATTGCGTTGACGCGGACACAGCCTCCTTCAGGTTGCCACCTCGTTCGTGGCCCTGTAGTACCCACGTTATCCTTGTTATTTTTATTGCAACCTAAATCCTTTTCTCGTAAGGTAACTATTCAAAGAGGTATTACTCACCTTCTTTGTCCTCGAAGCTTCTTGGCACGGCCGAGCTCTTGCTCGGACCGCCGAGTTCCTGCTTCAAAGCACCGACCTCCGCAACAAGGTCTGGCAGAGGTCGAGAGCGCAGCCTGCAAACCCATATTGACATAATTTTTAGCAACCTCACAGATATCTTTTTAGATCCTCATCCGCTTTTCTTTCCAACACCGAACCGAGCATCGAGGGCTACTGTCTATGCGGTATTACATTACATAATTTTAACTTCTTACCTCAAAGCCTGTTAGAAGGCTATCAGAGGCTTCGGTCACCCGCTCTTGGCGAAGCTGAACCTTTGAATCACCGCACTCATGATAGTGCGGTGTTCTTCCTTGATGGAAGCGCCTTTGAGCGCCTCCACCAAGTTGTCCAGCGCCTCCGATTGGACGGGGGCCGCCGGCGTCACGGTCTTGCCCTTCTTGCGAAGGGGCCGCCTGCCGGACTCCGGAACCACTGCGGGTTCCGGCGTGGAGTCCGGCACAAAGTCCGGAGGCTGCCTTGCGGCGCCTCGAGCCTCCTCCCGATGGGTCCTTCCGGATCCCACTCGCATCCTCGGCGCGCGAGGGGTGGAGGTCGGGATGGAATCTACATCCGATGGAGCCAATGACCCGCCGACGAAGCGGGAGATCATCATCGGCGGACTACAGCAAGTGTGCGGCATTAGAAGGACACTATGTGACACATAAGAAATTAGAAATCATTCAGGAATCCGGATACTTACGATCTTGCCGGAGGCCTGGCCCTTGAGGGCCACTCTTCATCGCCAACGTTGGCATTGGCGGAGCTGTCCGGGGGAATAGTTCTTCCCCTCTTGGACCCTTCGGCCTCCCTGCTGGGGAGACCTTCCTCTTCTCTCTCCTTCCTCCGGAGAGAGTCCTCTTCTCCTCCTCGCTCGGGAGGAGTCCGCCTCGGAGCCATCGGATGATGAGTCCGATAACACCTGGCGTCGGGAACTTTTTCGAGTTCCCGCGGCCTTCTTCTTGGCCTTCTTCTCTGGCACCACATAGAGTGCCGGGACCAGCAGCCCCGTTAAGCGGGCGTCCGCTGGGTCTTCAGGAAGGGCAGCCGGAGAGTCTACCTTTCCGGACGTCCTCTCCCAGTCCTGTCAAAGGTATTGGGAGTTTTTAGATCCCACGTAGAGTCAAACTATGAAAGAAACAACTGTCCCATAGAGGATAACAAAGCTTACCTCACCGGCCGGGTGCTGGGTGCTGAATCCGCGATCTTCCGTCGCGGACGCGGGGGCTTCTCCGCCCTTAAACAGCACCCTCCAGACGGCTTCGTACGTCGTGTCGAAGAGCCCGCTCAGAGTCCGATGCTGCACCGGATCGAACTCCCACAGGTTGAAGGCCCGTTGTTGGCAGGGGAGAATCCGGCGGATGAGCATGACCTAGATTACGTTGACAAGCCTGAGCTTCTTGTTCACTAGGTCCAGAGACAGATCGAGTCCTGTCAGCTCGTCCGAACTGCCCCTTAGCAAGCCCTTCTCTTTCCAGGAGGTGAGCTGCATCGGGATACCAGATCTAAACTCGGGGGCCGCCGCCCAATTTGGGTCGCGCGGCTCGGTGATGTAGAACCACCCCGATTGCCATCCCTTGATGGACTCCATGAAGGCCCCTTCGAGCCAGATGACGTTGGGCATCTTGCCCAGCATGGCGCCTCCGCACTCCGCTTGGACGCCCTTCACTACCTTCGGCTTGACATTGAAGGTCTTGAGCCACAAGCCGAAGTGGGGCTGGATGCAGAGGAAGGCCTCGCACACGACGATAAATGCCGAGATGTTGAGGATGAAGTTCGGCGCCAGATCGTGGAAGTCCAGGCCATAGTAGAACATGAGCCCCCGGACAAAGGGGTGAAGTGGAAAGCCCAGTCCGCGGAGGAAGTGGGGAAGGAAAACGACCCTCTCATGGGGCCTGGGGGTGGGGATGAGCTGCCCCTTGTCGGGCAGCCTGTGCGCGGTGTCGCTGGACAGATATCCGGTGCTGCGCAGTCTTTCGACGTGCCCCTCCGTAATGGAGGAGGCCGGCCATTTGGCTCCCGCTCCGGACATGGTCGGAGAAGGTCGAGACGAGATGCACGGACTTGGGCGCTGGAGCTCGAGGGTGCGGGAGATGGATAAGCAAAGGAGGAAGAAGGCGTAGGTGAAAAGGTGGATCCTTATCCCCTTATATATAGGCGGACGAAGACTATGCGTCCCCACCGGCCTAGTAAAACTCGCTTATCTCCCAAGCGCCACCATCAATGGCGCGGTTGGGTTACCCATGTCCGTATTGATGAGAATCTCGGAATAAGGGGAACACGATCTCTGCTTCGACAAGACGTGCCAAGAAAACCGCTTCGCTAAGCGCGCTGAGGTGGTATAATAAAAAACGATTCAAGTAAAGGCTTGGTAGTGGCGTGACGTCATGCTACATAGTACGTCAGCAGATTGAGCTTGTGTACATATTATTCTCTCTACGGTGGAATGTGGAATTTATTTTGCAAAGCCGGACACTATCCTGGTGTTCACTATCTTCTATGGATTATTCGGAGGAGGAACCCACCTTGCAATGCCGAACATTATGCGCGCCGGACTCATTGTCATTGAAGCCTGGTTCACGGGCTACTGAGGGAGTCCTGGACTATGGGGTGTCCGGACAGCCGGACTATCATCGTCAGCCGGACTCCAAGACTATGAAGATACAAGATTGAAGACTTCGTCCCGTGTCCGGATGGGACTTTCCTTGGCGTGGAAGGCAAGCTTGGCAATACGGATATGTAGATCTCCTACCATTGTAACCGACTCTGTGTAACCCTAGCCCTCTCCGGTGTCTATATAAACCTAGCCCTCTCCGGTGTCTATATAAACCGGAGGGTTTTAGTCCGTAGGACAACACAACCATTACAACAATCATACCATAGGCTAGCTTCTAGGATTTAGCCTCCATGATCTCGTGGTAGATCCACTCTTGTACTACCCATATCATCAATATCAATCAAGCAGGAGTAGGGTTTACCTCCATCGAGAGGGCCCAACACAGGTAAAAACATCGTGTCCCTTGTCTCCTGTTACCATCCGCCTAGACGCATAGTTCGGGACCCCCTACCCGAGATCCGCCGGTTTTGACACCGACACAGATCCTGAAGAGAATTATCATCAGAGGAAGACGCGAATCCAATGGATTCGACGCTATTGGGCTGACGAGTGGTTCAAGTACAGATTTGTGACAAAGGAATATGCAGAGAAGCATGCCATCAAGAGCCCATGGGGTGATATCCTCTATCGAGGGCTTCAACCCAAGAGCCGAGCTGAAGCCATTGAACAAGGCTTCTATCCATGCATGGTCCATGGGCCACACCCAGCGAACGCAGATCCCACTTCACTTCTATGGTGTCGTGAAGATTCGCTCTTCAAGCGCAACTATCAGTTTGCTGTGGCTTCGGCCAAGGAGAACAAGAAGTCCTTGGGTTTGGACTGTCAATCCAGGTCCCTCTGCTCCTCGAGCTGATGGCTCCCGTGAAGCTAATCCCAATGTCATTGGCCCCTATGCCAACCTTGACGGCCTCATCACTTACATCATGGTCCAAGGCGCCAGAGTAGATCATTCTGACAATGGTGCTGACTCTGATGAAGCCCCTGCTCCTCTACCTCCAAAGCCGCAGAAGCAAAAGAAGTCAAAGGCTTCAACCTCAGCTGCAAAGCCATCTCCGAAGACTTTGCATGCGAAGCCACTGGCCACCGCACCTCCTCGAAGCCGCAGTAATCTGAAGATCTGTCCGTGTCTCCAAGAGAACGGACAAGAAGAAGCAGCTTGTTAGACCATCTGATCAACAAGCCTTGACTCCTGCCGCAATTTTGCGTGAAGAACCCATTGATCTATCAAGTGATGAAGATCTCGCTGATGACGCCCTTGAGCAGCTGATTAAGAGCAAAGAAGAAGCAGAAATCTTCAGCAACCTGCCTCTCTTTGATGTGGCCATCATTCACAATTTCATTGATGAGTGGTTCGACACCCCCAACGTCAGCTTTGAAGATTTACAGCTCCCAATTGGCCTCAGTGTCGCCTTCAATGGCGCCATTGCTTCTGAGCTAGCTCTCGCTCAGCGCATCGTTGAGCTCAAAAACAAATTGATTTTGAGAAGGCTCAATTCAAGAATCATGTGGCCAATCTGAGTGTTCAAGACGTCCGCAACTTCAAGGTCATGCTCCATGAGCTTAAAGAAGCTTCTCTGATGAAACACCAAGAAGCGCAGGGCTCTCGAGACCGCATGAAGCTTTTGGCTGATAAGTGTGTGCTTGCCTACAATGAGGCTGAGAAGCGCAAGTCCCTTGGTCGTCCAGGCATTGACCCCAGGATGGCTGCAAAGAGGAAGAAGAAGCACCCTGTTGAACAGCCTGAGCCTTCAAGCCACGAAGCCCCTCGCATTATCTTTCCGAGCAGCATGATTGGCTCGAAGCCAAAGGTCACCACAACCGCTTCAGAACAGAAGAAGACAAAGGCTGCCGAGGCTGACGCAAGAAAGAGAAAGAATACTGAAGCTTCTGATCTCGCTCCCTCCAAGAAGAAGCGCAAGACCAAGAAGACTAGGGCTGCTTCCACAGAGCCCTTAGTCGTTGAACCCATTTCCGTGGTTCGCCCTGTGTCTATTCATCAAGAAAGAAGAATGGTTGTCCATGAGCCTGCTATCACAGAGGCTCATGCAACTGAAGATATTCCAGCAGCTGAACCCAACGCTTCTGAAGACATTGGTCAAGATAACAATGTAAATGATGATGAAGTTCTTCCTCAGATCGAACATCAAGTGGTATCATCGCCTGTTCGTATGAACAACGAAATCATCAGCATTGGTCGTCCATTGACGCCAATTGCTCAGGATGCTTCGTGGGCTGATCACCCACAACAACAACAAGACTCCCCCAGTACTCCCCAACGACAACAACAAGCTCCACCCCTAGTGCAAGAAGAGGATGAAGACTTTCAGGCTCACCCAACTCCATCTCCCAACTTGAAGCCAGTGCTTCGCAGGCTTCGCAGAGGACAAAGGCCTGAAGTCCCTCTGTCGAGCGTTCCTCAAGGAGAAGTGCAGCGTTCACCTGTTGCACGGCAAGTATTCTCTGAATCAGCTCCAACAATGAACATCACCGTGTCTGAAGCACATGCTGTTGAAGACATTCCGGCTGCATCAGCCAAAGAAAAAGAAGAAGAAGTACGTGTACCAACTCCCCCTGCTATTGAAGAAGAAGAAGTTCGTGTACCAACACCCCCTGCGATTGAAGAAGAAGTAGTTCATGATTTGAACGTGCCTGTGCCCGACCCTCCTGTTCGTCAAGAGGAGGTTGAAAATGTTGTGGCTGCCACCACCTACGGCAATGAAGCCAGTGACGTAGTCATGGATGACGCTAATGTGGAGCCTACACCAACCAGTGTGCCTGAAACCAATGAGGCCACTATGCCTGAAGTAAATGTGGCCACTGCTACACCTGAAGTCAGTGAGAATGCTGCACCTAACGCCAATGAGGAGGCTGCAAATATGACAACTGCTCCTGAAGCACCTGTTGTGCAGCCTGAATCCTCTGATGTTGCCCCTACTCCTGTTCCACCTCCAAGGCCTCACACTATTGAGCAAGCATACGATCATGGTCAGCTTGTCACTGTCCGATGGCCTGTTCTGGTGCCTCCGCCTGCTGCCTCTGGCCCCCAATTTGATTATCATGTTGACCATCGGCCTCCGGTCCAGAAGCCAAAGTCCAGGTTGCCAAGGTTTCCAGGTACTGCCAACTCGCCAGGATCATTCAATGCCAATGGCTTCAAGAGCCACAATACCTTCTTTGACAGCGCCAAGAACCCCTACTCCAAGCCAAGGATTTCATCAGATCGGTTCTGGAGCTATTTACAGAGAAGCTATTACTCATGCGTGCTATATGATCAAGGGCACATTTTCCCTCATATGCGCCTTGACACTGAAGCTATTGCTGGACTGCCGTGCTTGGAAGAAGCACTTTACTGCTTTCACGATGCTGGTCTACTCCATTTTGTGACAGATAAGGAACAATGGAATGAAGAGCTATTGCTTCAATTCTATGCCACTCTGCACATTCGCGGCTACTACAGAGACATCAAGACTTGGGTTCTTGAGTGGATGACTGGAAATGTTCATCATGAAGCCAAAGCTATGGATGTGATCAAGCTTCTTGGGCTAGCCACTCTGGAGAACTGATGAGCCTAATCGCGGCCTACACCGCAATCTTGTGGAGAGCATCTTTCATAAGCCGTAACCCAATATGAGCCGATGTTTGAGCATGATGAAGCCTTTGCCATCTGACGCTGAGTATCCCACACATTTCTTTGTTGAAGACCTTGAGTATCTGCCTCGCACCATATACCATATCATCAGGCGAACTCTATGACCAGTCAAGGGACACTCATCATCGGCTAAGCTTGAAGGAGCCATGAAGACTTTGGTCTTCTATATTCTTAATGGCATCAGCTTCAACACTCAGGAATTCTTCATCAGGCAAATTGCTGCTTCCGGTTCTGACCTGTTTGGTCTGAAGTTTTATGCTCCCTGGGTCATGCGCCTCATCAAGCGACACTTATCTGTCAATTATCAGCCCTCTGCTCGCAATCACATCATATTTTTGCCCGAGGTTGATATGTCAGTTGATGCTGTATACTCTGACCCTACCAAGACGCCACTTTGTCTTCAGAACATTGAGCACCAAAGCTTCACTCAGCCTATTGAAGGTGTTCAAGCATCAACAAGATTCTACCCACTAGCTGGTAACACCCGTCTGCCTCACAGAGCGCCAACTAAAGCCACTGAAAGCACCATCGCCCAAAGGCCTCGAAAGCATTCTCGTGTTCTCAATGACCGAGAGCTTCTTGTGGCTCTTCATCAGAAGCAGGATAAGCATCATTTCTGGCTCAAGCGCCAAATGCAAAGCCTCTTGGTGGATGTCAATCGCATTCGCAACCTTGCCACCAAGAATGCCTTTGTTGCTCATGAAACTTGCCGAAGATCATGGAAGAGTTTGACTCTGCTTAGTGCTGAAGCTGATCTTCAAGATGATGGCTTCAATGAAAGATTCCAGTTCGACTCCACTCCTCCAAGGACTGCTACCCTGCGTCGAACTCCATCTCTTGAAGACTCTTAATATTGCTCCTCCACGGCAACGTCAAATGCCAGAGTGATCGATGATGAAGATGAAGCTACTTCACCACCTCCAACAACTACTGCGCGCATCAACACTGCACCAAGCTCGTCTGCACCGCCAACCAACGACGACAACCCTGCTGCTTCACCTACTCATGATGACGAGTAGACGCTCTATGTCTTGAAACCTTTTTGGTCATTACTGACAAAAGGGGGAGAAGCGTATGAGTTGATAGTCTTCACGCGGGTTCATATGGGCGGTTGCACTATATATTGCTGCGTGCTTACAACTCTTGCACTTTGAAACATTTGGTTCTTTGATTTGTAACACCTAAACTTGATGGTCGTCCGTTACTTCTGCTACTTATTTGCTTTACAATGATGCGATGATAAATTCCGCATGTGCGATGATAACTTTCGCACTTAGATCATTTTGCGGACGTCCATTTTTCATTATGCATGTCATTCTTATTGCTATATCATTTCATGCATGATGAATTATCTTCGTAAGTTGAAGTGGATCTCCACAAGTACAACCTGCCATGTGCATTTGCATTCCAAAAGCAAATTACTTATATGCACATCTTCAGGGGGAGCCCTTGCAACTTATGAAGACAAATTACCTATCCTTACAATTTCACATACTTTATCCCCGTTGAAAACTTCAACCAGTTTGTCATCAATCACCAAAAAGGGGGAGATTGTAAGTGCATCTAGTGCCACCCCTAGTTGGTTTTGGAGTATTGACGACAAAGTTGGTTGAGGGACTAATGCGCTTGTGAGAATTGCAGGATAACGCAGGTAGTGTCCCTCATTGATTCGGTTTACCTACCGGAGATGACCCCTAAAAATGTATGAAGACATTGAAGACAATGGTGGTATGAGAAGATATTCATATTGAAGACTATGACATGAGAAGACATTGAGTGAAGACTTTGGAGCGCGAAGACTATGTGGATTCGCTGTTTCATTTTCTTCTTTGTTGAGTCATAGGAACCACCGTACTGTTAAGTGGGGTCCAAGTGAACTAAGTCAGAGTGACTGAAGTGATGCTCAACCCAAATCCTATGTCTTCGAGTGAAGACAATGAGAGCAAATCTTATCCAGAGCTGGATGAGTCAGCTTTGCTTGTAGCCCAAGTAAAGTTGCCGCGTGTGTTTGAAATCGACCGTTGGAACACGTGTCGGTTCCTTAGTGACCTAGGGTCATTTTGGACAAATCAGGTCGGGTTGCCTAGTGGCTATAAATAGCCCACCCCTACACCATAAATTGGTGGCTGCTCGAGTTTGTGCACGGCTTTTGTCGCTTGAGAGCAACCCACCTCAAGCATTTGAGAGAGAAATCCTTGCTAGGACAAAGCCCAAACACCTAGAGCCAAAGAGTGTTAGGCATCACTGAAGTCTTTCATGCTCAGTGACACAAGACTTATTACACTTGAGGACTGTGAATCCTCCACCGGTTAGGCGTCGCGCTCGAGCATCCAAGAGTCATTGTGGATTGCGGTGAACGAAGTCTGTGAAGGTTTGGAAGTCTCCTTGAAGACTTACCAGAGTGATTGGGCGAGGACTGGGTGTCCTTAGCTCAAGGGGAATAAGGTGAAGACACGGTCTTCGAAAGTTAAATCTCAGCCTCCCTAACAGACGCATAGTTGTCACAAAGAATCGAACTGGTCCAACAAATCTGTGTCTTCAACAAACAACTGGTTCTATCCCTTCCAACCTTACTTAAGTTTGTCTTCATGAAGTCATTGCTTATCTGTGTATCTGTTCGACTTCATTGTTTGACTACTATTGTTGATTGGCTTCACACTATCTTCCATCTTGATCCTTACTACCTTACTGCCATTAGTCCTATACTTTCACACCATCACATACTTGACTATGGCTTGTTCAGGGTAGTTTATCTTTCGCTGCATATCAATTAGGTTGTTTCTGTTGTTTGTCTTTGAAACTTCCAAGTTTTGAAGACTTTCATAAAAATCGCCTATTCACCCCCCTCTAGTCGATACTAGCACTTTCAGTATGTCTTCTCACAAAAGCTTGAATCTTGGCTCGCATCGAAAATTTGGGACATCTTGGCATGAGGAACTTACACTCACTCGTCAAGAAGAAGCATGTCATAGGCATCGAAGATGTCAAGTTCAAGAAGGATCATCTGCGTGGTGCCTGTGAAGCTGGAAAGATGAAAAGGGCAAAGCACCCCTCGAAGACAACCATGACAACATCTCAACCCTTCGAGCTATTACACATGGAATTATTTGGACCCACGCACTACTCCACCCTCACAACAACTGCCTGTCTCTATGGCTTCGTCATTGTTATTGACTACTCAAGATACACATGGGTTCATATAATTCTTTACAAGACTGAAGTGCAAGATGTCTTCAGCGCTTTGCAAATCGAGCAATGAACAACTATGGTGTGAAGATCAAGCACATCGAAGTGACAATGGCATCAATTCAAGAACACCGGACTTGATCGTGATCACGAAACAATGGGAATCACTCATGAGTTCTCTGCCCATACACACCTCAAAGAAATGGCATCGTTGAGCGCAAGAACAGAACCCTCATTGAGATGGCTTGAACAATGCTAGATGAGTACAAGACACCAAGAAAGTTCTGGCCTGAAGCTATTGATACGGCATGTCATATCATCAACCGTGTGTACATCCATAAGCTTCTGAACAAAACATCTTATGAGCTCCTTACTGGCAAGAAGCCAAACGTCAGTTACTTCAGAGTATTTGGAGCTAGATGCTGGATCAAGGATCCCCATCACAAGTCAAAATTTGCACCTAAGGCTCATGAAGGCTTCATGCTTGGCTATAGAAAGGATTCACACTCCTACAGAGTCTTCAACCTTTATCTCTACAAGATCGTTGAAACTGTGGATGTGAAATTTGATGGAACCAATGGTTCACAGAGAGAGATTCTGCCAAGCACACTGGATGAAGCTCCTTCAAACGAGGCAATCAGGCTGATGGGAACTGGTGAAATCATGCCCTCTGAAGCACAGCCTGAAGAGGAACTTATCATCTCTGCACCAAATCAACCTGAAGACAATGCTCAGACCGAAGATAATCCTCCTAATGATGAAAATGATCAGCCAGAGTAAAACCTTCGTCCTGTTCATCCTCTTGTTGCAAATGAAGTTCAAATAGAGAAGATAATTGACAACATCAATGCACCTGGTCCGCTCACTCGATCAAGAGCAACACAGCTAGCAAACTTCTGTGGGCACTTTTCATTCGTGTCAATATCAGAACCCAAGAAAGTTGCCGAAGCTTTTATGGAACCTGAATGGATTCAAGCCATGCAAGAAGAACTTCAACAGTTCAAGCTGAATAATGTTTGGGAACTTGTCAAGCGACCTGATCCTCGCAAGCATAACATTATTGGAACAAAATGGATATATCGAAACAAGCAAGATGAGCTTGGTCAAGTCGTCAGAAACAAAGCACGACTTGTGGCTCAAGGATACACTCAAGTTGAAGGAATTGACTTCGATGAAACATTTGCTCCTGTTGCTAGGCTTGAAGCTATTCGATATCTTTGCTAGCCTACGCTAATCATCACAATATCTTGCTATATCAAATGGATGTAAAGAGTGCATTTCTCAATGGCAAGATTGAAGAAGTATATGTCGCACAACCACACGCTTTGAAGATCCAAAACATCCTCGATATGGTGTACAAGCTAAACAAGGCAATCAGATGGCCTCAAACAAGCCCCTCGTGCTCGGTATGATACAATCAAAGACTTCCTGAAGAGCAAAGGCTTCAAATCTGGATCCCTCGATCCCACTCTCTTCACGAAGACATATGATGGTGAATTGTTTGTGTGCCAAATATATGTGGATGACATAATCTTCGGATGCACCAACCAAAAGTACAGTGATGAGTTTGGGTACATGATGGGAGAGCTGAGGTTCTTCCTTGGTCTTCAAATTCGTCAGCAGAGGAATGGCATCTTCATATCTCAAGAGAAATACCTCAAAGACTGTCTGAAGAAGTTTGGAATGGAAGACTGCAAAGGCTACACGACGCCAATGCCAGCCAAACACCATCTTGGTCCCGACGACAATGGTAAAGAGTTCGATCAAAAGGTATACCGCTCCATGATTGGTTCTTTGCTTTATTTATGTGCATCTAGGCCAGATATTATGCTTAGTGTTTGCATGTGTGCTCGATTCCAAGCGGCACCAAAGGAATCGCATCACTTAGCTGTGAAGCGAATTCTTCAATATTTGGCTTACACCCCAACACTCGGATTATGGTATCCCAAGGGCTCAAGATTCGATTTGGTTGGATTCTCGGATGCTGATTATCTTTGGTGACAAGGTGGATCGCAAGTCTACATCCGCACATGTCATTTTCTTGGTCGATCACTTGTCTGTTGGTCTTGAAGAAGCGTAACTGTATCACTCTCAAGCTCGCTGAAGCTGAATACATTGCTTCTTTGGATCTGTTGTGCTCAGCTTCTATCGATGAAGCAAACTCTCAAAGATTATGGCATCAACCTGAACCAAGTACCTCTCTTCTGCGACAACGAGAGTGCCATCAAAATATCCAACAATCCTGTCCAACACTCAAAGACATAGCACATTGAAATTCGTCATCACTTTCTCAGAGATCATGTTATGAAGAAAGATATCGATATCATTCACGTCAACAATGAAGAGCAACTGGCAGATATCTTCACAAAGCCCTTGGATGAGAAAAGGTTTTGCAAGTTACGGTCTGAGCTAAATATCTTGGAATCCTCTAATGTCCTGTGATCAGGCACACATCCTAACACTTATGCATGTTGATGACTTAGATGTGCACTACACAAAGTAATGTATATCTTCAATCAATGAAGATTTACACTCTGAGTTTATACCCTCTGCCACATAACCGCGGGCACGGCTCTCGAAAGTTTATACCCTCCAGGGGTGTCCCAACTTAGCCCATGACAAGCTCTCGCGATCATCGAAGGAATAGACCTTCACCCAGGAAGACCCGATCAGTCTCGGAATCCCGGTACATCAAGACATTTCGACAATGGTAAAACAAGACCAGCAAAGCCGCCCGATGTGCCGACAAATCCCGATAGGAGTCGCGTACCTCGTTCTCGGGGCACACCGGATGGGTCACCCTACGAGTAAAACCAGCCCTCGAGTTGCCCGAGGTGGCCCATGATCTGCCGTTTTGACCAACACTCGAGGAGCACCGCCCCGGGGGGCTAAAATAAAGATGACCCTCGGGCTTGAAACCCAAAGGAAAAAAAAAGGGCTAGGTGAGGCAAATGGTAAAACCAAGGTTGGGCCTTCTTTGGACAAGTTTTATTCAAAGCGAACCGTCGGGGGGTCCCATAAATCACCCGACCAGCGTAAGGAACGCAAAATCTGGGAACATAACACCGGTATGACGGAAACTAGGGCGGCAAGAGTGGAACAAAACACTGCATAAGGCCGAGCCTTCCACCCTTTACCAAATATATAGATGCATTAATAATATAAGAGATATTGTGATATCCTAACAAGTAAACATGTTCCAACAAGGAACAACATCTCCATGTTCAACAAGGAACAAACTTCAATCTTCACCGCAACTAACAACGCTATAAGAGGGCTGAGCAAAGCGGTAACATAGCCAAACAACGGTTTGCTAGGAATGGTGTCAAAGGTTAGAGGTTTGACATGGCAATTTGGGAGGCTGACAAGCAAATGGTAGGCATCGTAGCATTGGCATAGCAAAAGAGCGAGCAGACTAGCATAGCAAAGATAGTAGTGATTTCGAGGGTATGATCATCTTGCCTGAAATCCCGCAAGGAAGAAGAACGATTCCATGAAGAAGACAAACGGACGAAGATGAACGGATCCTCACAACTCCGGAACGAAACCGAAGCTAACGAGAGAAGCAACCCGGAAAGAAACAAGCAACATGGTAAACAACCATCACATTAACATGGCATGATGCGCAAACAAGTATGATGCATGACCGATTTAATGAGGCATGACATGGCAAAGTGCAACAAACAACAATACAAATTAAGTGGAGCTCAATATGCAACGAGTTGCATATTGACGGAACACCACATACAATTATTTAGTTTGATCTCGTTAGGGCTAACCAACAATATTAAATGTTGTTAAGCATGGCAAGAGGTGAAGCATAATTAAACTAACATATTTTGGCAAGTTTAAATGAGGCCGGAAACACAAACAACACTTCCGGAAAATCCCCATGTGCATGTTTTGAATTTGGTACTGTTCTGCCCTAAACCATATTTTAATGTTGTTAAACAGGAAAATAAAGTGGACCATGTTAATCTAGGCATTTTTCCACCCCATTTACATATAAAGAACATTTAAATCCGAGCTACGGCTAATTAGTTATGAATTAAATCATTTTAACATGGCGTTTGAGAAAATTTAATCAACCAGCATTTTAAACATTTCAAACATGGATGAAAGTGGGATATTATTAATCTACATAAAATTCTAAGCATTTTACATATATAAATCATTTTAATCCGATGCACGGTTAATGAGTTGTTATATGCATGAAAATGAGGGGTTTTTCTGTAAAACTGTTAATACAATGGATAATTAGGCAAATTCGTCCAGGAAAAAAATGCGCATCGGGCTGAATCTGCTTGGCCCAATCAGTAGAAAAAAAAATAGAGGAGGGGGCGCTGGGGTCTGCTCACCCTTGGGCCTTGGGCCCGATCTGGTGTTGGGCTGGACCGGTGGAGAAGGCCATGGCCCACGGGGCCGAGGTCAATGCACAGGGGAGCGAGCGGCTCCTCTGCTCGCTCCCGAGCTAGGTCATGGCGGCGACGGCGGTAGAAGACGACGGCGGCGAGGTGATGGCGAGGCCCGAAGGCGGCGGGGAGGCTGGGGAACGGACGGATCGGGGCGGCGCGGTGCCGGATCCGGCCGGAAGGAGCTTGGAGGGGCTCTGGCGCCGGTGACTCGAAGAGCTCCGGCAGCGGCGCTGGCATCCATGGCGGCGGCGGCGCCCTGTGAGGGAGAGAGAGAAGGCAGTGAGGAAGGAGAGGAGAAGGGCGGCGAGGTCGGGGCTCACCGGATCTGACGCAGCTCCGTGGTCGCTGTGGTGCGGGCGCCGCGACGGCGGGTTCGATCTGGATCGGAGCTCTCTCCGATCTGGATCGACGAGCGAAGGGGAGGGGCACGGGCGCTGGGCAGCGGCGCGGGCCTTCATGGGCGCATGTGGCGGGCAGCTGCCAGTGGGGGCGGCGATGGCTACTGCAGGCATGCGGGAAGCTGCGGGGCGCGGGAGGACGCGGAAGGCGGGATAGGGCAGAGCGGCGGCTGAGTGGTGGCGCAGCCAATGGCTACACGCCAAGTGGCGCCCGTGAGGTGGAGGCGGCGGTGCAGGCGGAGGAGGCGACAAGTGGCGGCGGGGAAGAAGGCCATGGAATTTGAGGAGGGAGAGGGCTAGAGGTAGGTAGGAGGCCAAAAATGGAGAGAAGGGGTCTTTATATAGCCAAAGAGGCTAGGGTTTGGGGTTTGAGGGGTTTCGGAGCCCTCCGATCTCGATCGGACGGTTCCGGATGCGAGGAGAGGTAGAGTGGCCTAGGTGGGCTGTGAGAGAGAGACTTGGGCTGAGGGGAGAGAAGGGAAGTGCAGCCCGACAACTGTTTCAGAGACCGAAACGTCCGACGAATATACCGACTATATCGCGGTTATATATTTAACGGTTGGGCTATCAAACGAACTCCGAATGCGACGAAACTTGGCGGGCGGCCTGTCTACACTATAATAAGACCGCACGACAAGTTGCAACCCATTCCGAGAACATTTTTTCGGCCACTTATAAAATAATATTTCGGAGGTGCCGCGGGCGCGTGCGAGTGTGAAAGGGCTCGAACGGACAACGGAGAGAAGCGACGGAACCCGAACGGATGCAAGTTTTGAAAAACATGCAGATGAAATGCGGATGATGACATGATGAAATGCAACACGCAAGAAAATGACAAGGCAACAACAACGAATAAATGGACGACACCTGGCACATCGAACTCGGGGCGTTACAACACTCCACCACTATGAGAGGATCTCGTCCCGAGATCTAGAATGGCACCGGAGAGAAAACGGAAGAGGAAGAGAAGAGGTAAAACTAAGTTGCTTCTTTGACGAACGAGTGAAACCATTAACCTTGAGAGGTTGAGCAATTTAAAAGAAAGAGTACAATAGAGATGAACGAGATTGCAAACAATCCGTTAGAAAAGAGGAACAAGGAGTATTACGAGAATTTGAAGGTTGCAAAGACATGAATCAAGAGTTTCACGATCGAAAAGAATATGACCACCTCGGTATAATGAGATAGCCAAGGAACAAGAATGACAGAATTTGGACAGCACTCTGGTAGAAAAGAGAAGAAAACTTGAAGAGATGAAAATATATTGAAGAGATGATACAGCACTCCGGTTAAATAGATAATCAAGGAAAAGAACATGACCTCACAATTCGACATGATGAGTGAAGAGAGCGAAACATAATGCCTTCGGAAGAAAGAATAGAAGATAAATCATTGGAATAAAAGAATGAAGGAGAAAATGCCAACTTCTGCCACAAATGAGCTTGGAAAGCATCCTTGCAAATAAGAATTGAACGGAGTTGTCGGAAAATCAACAACGAGAAACACAAGCTTGTTGTGGGCTTATGGAAAACATCTCGAGACTATGAGGTGACAACCGGCCACAAATGGTAACCATTGATTGCTTGAGATTAACGAAGAGATGAAAACTTCATTCGCCGAGAGGATAGGAGAAAAACTCGGATCATTGATAGCACCACAAATAGCAACATTCACAAAGGAAGGTTTTAGGTGAAATCTATACCAAGATAACTCCAATGAAGAGATTGACGGTTTTAAAAATAACTCATTCTTGACAACATGTGAATCATGAAACATGAATGAAACTGTCAAAATGACATAACACCACCTGAAAAGATAAGGTAGAAAGAATTGCACTTCGGAATGCAAGATGAAGAATACTTGAACTCCTCAAAACAAAACATGTGTTGAGCACCATGTTAATTTTAGAGTATAGCTTGGCTGATCTTAACTTCAAGAGAAATCTTGAAGGACAATTGAAGAATGAAAAGAATCCTTGATGAACCACCATGTTGCCTCCATGAAGAACTCCGGATAGGAAATGATAACATAAAAGAATTGAAGGATGAAGCAAACAAGATTGAAGCCTTGCAATGATTTAGATCGATCTCCGTGGTAATGAGAGCTTGGAACTCCGAGAAAAGAAAAGATGAAACAAATGAAACCGAGAATTTTAAGGGCCTCCGGAATAAAGAATTAATCACTTAGATGAACAAGAATAAGAATTATGTTATGCTTATCCTTCACCAATTAAATTGATGACAAACAACGGATTTGGCATACTACTTATTCTCGTAGAAAGGATTAAAAGAGATATATCAAAACTTGAGAAGGTCTTCAACGAACCACCGGTAGGATTGGAACAACAAATGAATTGATATGATGAACAAGGAAGAGAGATCTTGAAAGAACCACCGTAAGAATTGAAAATGATCGAAGTAGGGGTGCATCACCGGTAAGAATTAGCAAATGAACGAAGGTGCTTGAGACAAACTAGATACATGAGAACAAAGAGATCAAGAACTGATTAGAGGATATTTTATTGATGCACCGGCAAGATAGGAGAATGATAACTGACTGCTGAGAATGGATAAACCTGAATTGATGGTCTCCGGATGACAAACTGAGAAGACTCTTGAATATCTCCTAATGGGTGAAAAAGATTCTCACAATCGAAAACAATTATGAGAGGATGGCAACAAGCTGGCACCATGAATCTTGAAGAGAATAAAGCAAGATTAAAGAGAAACTCTTCTTCGGTCTTCAAATGCTGAGAATGACAACGAGAAACACCACCAAGAATTATTGAGGCACACCGGAAGAATCAAAAGCGAAGAGGTTGAGCCAACTAAGAAAAGAATTTGAAAGATCTTGGAGAAAAGCATTTGACTGATGATAACTCATTCTTACGTCAAACTTGGAGAAGAATTTAGGAATGGCTCCGGAATAATTAGAAGAGTCAGGTAAGATCCTGGGAAAAAACCTGTGGGTTAGGGCCCACTCAAAAGAACACCGTTGAACAATTGCTTGAAAGGGAGGTTGCACCGGTTGAATTAAATGGCTTGAATGAGGTAACATCCTCGAAATAGTTAGAAACGATGCAGAGCGGAAACACGAATCTTCAGAGATATCTTGAGCACTCCAGAATAACAAATAGCGAGAAGTAGAATGATAATGAGGTGCACCGGTATGAGAAGACATTGAAATGAGGAAAAAGGTATGATCAACAAAACTTGACTTGAATCCACCGGAGAAGAAACAACAATGAAGGATGATGAACTTGAAATTGTTGAGCATCTTCATGGGAAATCACCGGATAAGAACATTGATTGAAAAGAATGAAGAGACTTCACATGAATAAATGGATACTTGATTAAGAAATCTGTGTCCTTGAAGAAAAAAGGGTGGGTGGGCGGGAAAACAAAGGCAACTTGGGATGGATGAAACAAACACCGTTGAGAAAACTTAGAAATGATCTTGCGGATGGGAAAAATGATGGGATCATCTCGAAGAGAAGCGCACCGGTCGGAAAAGGATTAACATGACAACCTCAATGATCAAGAAGGATTAGTATTCACATAGAAATATGAGAACACCGTTTAAGAAAGGTATGGATTCAACATTTGACATTGAAGCAACTCGAATACCACAAATAAAACAAAACAAAGGATTTGGCTTGCAGAATAAGCCGGAACAAACATATGATAGAGATTTCGTCCGAAGTTTTCGTGGTGGGGCCTACACGGCTCGATCGACAGCACCATCATGTACAAGGCAAAGCACATGACATACGAAGCGTCCCCGAGTCGGCATAGCCAAGGACTCTTTAAGACACAACGAGACCACTGTAAAACCAACCGTGAATAGGCGGACCACTAGACGTTGAACCCCAATTTCATATCATACATCCGTCGGAAAGATATCCTAGAGCTACTTGAATTCCCACCTATAAAACTCCGAAACTTTACGGTTATGCAACTGGTGTTGGGGATACGGGGAGCAATATATCTCACCCAAACTAACAATCCCTACATCCAGCTGTATCCATCCGTCAACACATAACCAAGAAACCTTCGAAATCGTCTACCTCAACCTTGAAAAGCATCCGTTATACAAGTCATGGCAATACTCCGTACTCACCTCGATCTTTGGGTTAGCGGGGTTATCTCACCAACAACTGCATAAAAGAGATTTTCGATGTCGGCGTATTAAACTCAGGTATTCCGAAATCAGCGATAAAATTATGACGACAACACCTCGAGCTCAACTCCCGGGACACCGCCACAACCCCTAAATGTCGAGGCACCAAGACAATGTTGTCATCATAAAACCATCGAACGATTCTAAGATACCAGCGTGATCCTAAAATTTTTTAGTGAAATTTAAGAAGAGAAGAGTCAAAACTCTACGTCGGGATACCTCACCGTAAGGTCGAAGGGACCGGGAGTAAAAAGAATTCTAACTCTCCGATATATATAGTCCTAAATGACTCAAAACATTTTTCTAGACACAACTCGGCCACTAAAAACGATCAAGCAGTGGGGCTCCTAAGGTCGGGGAAGGCTCTGATTACCAACTTGTAACGCCCTCGATGTGGCTATATCTCCCACGTGTCGAAGCACGACTTAGAGGCATAACCGCACTGAAAGCAATGTCGCAAGTGAGGTAATCTTCGCACAATCCATGTTATACATAAGGGAAAGAGATACATAGTTGGCTTACAATCGCCACTTCACACAAATACATGAATAAAGCATTACATCATCCAGATACAATCAAGGTCCGACTACGGAACCAAAATAAAAGAAGAACCCCAAATGCGACAAAGGTCCCCGATCGACCCCAACAGGCTCCACTCTCGATCAACTAGAACGAAACAACACAAAGGGCAAGATCTTCATCGAGCTCCTCCTTGAGCTTGGTTGCGCCACCGCCGGTAACATAGGCACCTGCAAACTGGTTTTGGAAATATCTGGTGAGTCACGAGGACTCAGCAATCTCGCACCCGCGAGATCAAGACCATTTAAGCTTATGGGTAAGGTAAAGGCATGAGGTGGAGCTGCAGCAAGCGACTAGCACAAATGGTGGCTAACATACGCAAATGAGAGCGAGAAGAGAAGGCAAAGCACGGTCGATAAAAGTATGATCAAGAAGTGATCCTATAGCAACCTCGTCAAGCATAACTCCAACATCAGTGTTCACTTCCCGGACTCCGCGGAAAGAGACCATCACGGTTACACACGATTGATGTATTTTAATTAAGGTCAACTTCGGTTTTCTACAACCGGACATTAACAAATTCCCATCTGCCACATAACCGCGGCACGGCTCTCGAAAGTTTATACCTGCGGGGTGTCCCAACAGCCCATGACAAGCTCTCGCGATCATCGAAGAATAGACCTTCACCCAGAAGACCCGATCAGTCTCGGAATCCGGTACATCAAGACATTTCGACAATGGTAAAACAAGACCAGCAAAAGCCGCCCGATGTGCCGACAAATCCCGATAGGAGTCGCACGTACCTCGTTCTCGGGCACACCGGATGGGTCACCCTACTGAGTAAAACCAGCCCTCGAGTTGCCCGAGGTGGCCCGTAGAGTCTGCCTGTTTGGACCAACACTGAAGAGCACCGCCCGGGGCGCTAAAATAAAGATGACCCTCGGTCTCCGAAACCCAAAAGGAAAAAAAAAGGGCTAGGTGAGGCAAATGGTAAAACCAAGGTTGGGCCTTCTTTGGACAAGTTTTATTCAAAGCGAACCGTCGGGGGTCCCATAAATCACCCGACCCAGCGTAAGGAGCAAAATCCGGGAACATAACACCGGTATGACGGAAACTAGAGGCGGCAAGAGTGGAACAAAACACTGGGCATAAGGCCGAGCCTTCCACCCTTTACCAAATATATAGATGCATTAATAATATAAGAGATATTGTGATATCCCAACAAGTAAACATGTTCCAACAAGGAACAACATCTCCATGTTCCAACAAGGAACAAACTTCAATCTTCACCGCAACTAACAAGCGCTATAAGAGGGCTGAGCAAAGCGGTAAAATAGCCAAACAACGGTTTGCTAGGAATGGTGTCAAAGGTTAGAGGTTTGACATGGCAATTTGGGAGGCTGACAAGCAAATGGTAGGCATCGTAGGATTGGCATAGCAAAAGAGCGAGCAGACTAGCATAGCAAAGATAGTAGTGATTTCGAGGGTATGATCATCTTGCCTGAAATCCCGCAAGGAAGAAGAACGATTCCATGAAGAAGACAAACGGACGAATATGAACGGATCCTCACAACTCCGGGCGAAACCAAGCTAACGAGAGAAGCAACCCGGAAAGAAACAAGCAACATGGTAAACAACCATCACATTAACATGGCATGATGCATAAACAAGTATGATGCATGACCGATTTAATGAGGCATGACATGGCAAAGTGCAACAAACAACAATACAAATTAAGTGGAGCTCAATATGCAACGAGTTGCATATTGACGGAACACCACATACAATTATTTAGTTTGATCTCGTTAAGGCTAACCAACAATATTAAATGTTGTTAAGCATGGCAAGAGGTGAAGCATAATTAAACTAACATATTTTGGCAAGTTTAAATGAGGCCAGAAACACAAACAACACTTCCGGAAAATCCCCATGTGCATGTTTTGAATTTGGTACTGTTCTGCCCTAAACCATATTTTAATGTTGTTAAACAGGAAAATAAAGTGGACCATGTTAATCTAGGCATTTTTCCACCCCATTTACATATAAAGAACATTTAAATCCGAGCTACGGTTAATTAGTTATGAATTAAATCATTTTAACATGGCGTTTGAGAAAATTTAATCAACCAGCATTTTAAACATTTCAAACATGGATGAAAGTGGGATATTATTAATCTACATAAAATTCTAAGCATTTTACATATATAAATCATTTTAATCCGATGCACGGTTAATGAGTTGTTATATGCATGAAGATGAGGGGTTTTTCTGTAAAACTGTTAATACAATGGATAATTAGGCAAATTCGTCCAGGAAAAAAAAATGCGCATCGGGCTGAATCTGCTTGGCCCAATCAGTAGAAAAAAAACAGAGGAGGGGGCGCTGGGGTCTGCTCACCCTTGGGCCTTGGGCCCGATCTGGTGTTGGGCTGGACCGGTGGAGAAGGCCATGGCCCACGGGGCCGAGGTCAATGCACAGGGGAGCGAGCGGCTCCTCTGCTCGCTCCCGAGCTAGGTCATGGCGGCGGCGGTAGAAGACGACGGCAGCGTAGGTGATGGCGAGGCCCGAGGCGCGGGAGGCTGAGAACAGACGGATCGGGCGGCGCGCGGCTGGATCCGGCCAAAGGAGCTTGGAGGGCTCTGGCGCTGGTGACTCGAAGAGCTCCAGCGGCGGCCCAGCATCCATGGCGGCGGCGCCTGTGAGAGAGAGAGAAGGCAGTGAGGAAGGAGAGGAGAAGGGCGGCGAGGTCGGGCTCACCGGATCGACGCAGCTCCTGGTCGCCCGTGGTGCGAGCGGCGATGTGTGGCGGGTTCGATCTGGATCGGGAGCTCCTCTCCGATCTGGATCGATCAGCCAGGGAGAGGCCTTGGCCTGAGGCGGAGGCCTTCTGCTGGCGCTGAGCCCGGGCGGCTGCCCAGGCGGGGCTGGCGATGGGCTATCTGCGGGCATGAGGAAAGCTGAGGCGCGGGAGGACGCGTGGAAGGCGGGGATAGGGCAGGAGCGGCGCTGAGTGGTGGCGCAGCCAATGGCTACACGCCAAGTGGCGCCCGTGAGGTGGAGGGCGGCGGTGCAGGCGAGGAGGAGGCGACAAGTGGCGGCGGGGAAGAAGGCCGGCGCGGAATTTGAGGAGGGAGAGGGCTAGAGGTAGGTAGGAGGCCAAAAATGGAGAGAAGGGGTCTTTATATAGCCAAAGAGGCTAGGGTTTGGGGTTTGAGGGGTTTCGGAGCCCTCCGATCTCGATCGGACGGTTCCGGATGCGAGGAGAGGTAGAGTGGCCTAGGTGGGCTGTGAGAGAGACTTGGGCTGAGGGGAGAGAAGGAAGTGCAGCCCGACAAACTGTTTCAGAGACCAAACGTCCGACGAATATATCGACTATATCGCGGTTATATATTGAGCGGTTGGGCTATCAAAGCGAACTCCGAATCTGATTTAAACTTGGCGGGCGGCCTGTCTACACTATAATAAGACCGCACGACAAGTTGCAACCCATTCCGAGAACATTTTTTTCGGCCACTTATAAAATAATATTTCGGAGGTGCCGCGGGCGCGTGCGAGTGTGAAAGGGCTCGAACGGACAACGGAGAGAAGCGACGGAACCCGAACGGATGCAAGTTTTGAAAAACATGCAGATGAAATGCGGATGATGAAATGCAACACGCAAGAAAATGACAAGGCAACAACAACGAATAACTGGACGACACCTGGCACATCGGTCTCGGGGCGTTACACCGGCCGCGGACATCTCATCCTCTCCGCCGTCACCGTAGGTGTCCTCCGTCGCCAAGTTAGGGCACGGTGGGCTGAACTGCTCGGTCTCCTATTCTTCCATCTAGCAGTTCTTCGTGCGGTAATTATAACTCTATTTCACCACCTTTTTGATCTTCAAGATTCATCCTGTTTACCGAAAGTAGTTTCTGCCTATTCAAGCTAGATCTATTTAAATGCATCTCATCTTTGTAGTCGATTCACTTAGATTTCTTGCCTAGTTTGATTCCTCACTTGTACTTATTCACGGATTGGTACAAATCTGGAACCAACTCACCTATATAAGTGAATGTCTTCGCATCATGAGGTCAATGTCTTCAAACTGATTTATCTTCAAAATCTTCTAAGAATGCATATGACCTCTTCCCCTTCCCTCGCATCTCTAATGCTGTCACAGGTACATGTCCGTGGGAGAATCCCTTGGTTCTCATAGTCTGCATTCGTTTGCAGAATACTTACAGCATCATATAAATTCTCCTGAAGCCAGTTCCTGCTTGACCAGTAAGCGAAAATCTCTGAAGCCTTTGAACGTACTGAAGCCTTTCAGCTTGAAGTTCATGGCTACAGAGAAAACAGCAAGGAAGGGTGGCAGACAGCGCAGAGAAGGAACATCTACAGATCTGCCTGATGACTTAGAAGAAATGTACAAGACAGATCCCGAAGAAAATTATCATCAGAGAAAGACGCGAATCCAATGGATTCGACGCTATTGAGCTGAGGAGTGGTTCAAGTACAAATTTGTGACAAAGGAATATGCAGAGAAGCATGCCATCAAGAGACCTTGGGGTGATATCCTCTATCGAGGGCTTCAACCCAAGAGCCGAGCCGAAGCCATTGAACAAGGCTTCTATCCATGCATGGTCCGTGGGCCACAGCCTGTGAACGCAGATCCCACTTCACTACTATGGTGTCGTGACGACCCTCTCTTCAAGCGCAACTATCAGTTTGTTGTGGCTTCGGCCAAGAAGAACAAGAAGTCCTTGGGTTTGGACTTCAACCCAGGTCCCTCTGCTCCCCGTGTTGATGGCTCTCGTGAAGCCAATCCCAATGTAATTGGCCCCTACGCCAACCTTGACGGCCTCATCACCTACATCATGGTCCAAGGCGCCAGAGTAGATCATTCTGACAATGGTGCTGACTCTGATGAAGCCCCTGCTCCTCCTCCAAAGCCGCAGAAGCAAAAGAAGTCAAAGGCTTCAACCTCAGCTGCACCTCCGAAGGCTTTGCGTGTGAAGCCACTGGCCACTGCACCTCCTGAAGCCAGTGTGCAATCTGAAGATTTGTCTCGTGTCTCCAAGAGAACGGACAAGAGGAAGCAACTTGTTAGACCATCTTATCAAAGAGCCTTGACTCCTGTTGCCATTCTGCGTGAAGAACCCATTGATCTATCAAGTGATGAAGATCTTGCTGATGGTGCCCTTGAGCAGTTGATCAAGAGCAAAGAAGAAACTGAAATCTTCAGCAACTTGCCTCTCTTTGATGTGGCCATCATTCACAATTTCATTGATGAGTGGTTCGACACCCTCAACGTCAGCTTTGAAGATTCTGACTCCCAATTGGCCTCGGTAATCGCATTCAATGGCGCCATTGCTTCTGAGCTAGCTCTCTGTCAGCGCATCATTGAGCTCAAAAACAAGATTGATTTTGAGAAGGCTCAATTCAAGAAGCATGTGGCCAATCTGAGTTTTCAAGACGTCCGCAACTTCAAAGTCATGCTCCATGAGCTTAAAGAAGCTTTTCTCAAGAAACGCCAAGAAGCTCAGGGCTCACGTGAGCGCATGAAGATTTTGGCTGATAAGTGTGTGCTTGCCTACAATGAGGCTGAGAAGCGCAAATCACTTGGCCGTCCTGGCATTGACCCTAGGATGGCTGCAAAGAAGATGAACAAGCGCCCTGCTGATCAGCCTGAACCTTCAAGCCAAGAAGCCCCTTGCATTATCTTCCCATGCAGCATGACTGGCTCGAAGCCAAAGGTCACCACAACCAATTCAGAACAGAAGAAGACAAGGACTGCCGAGGCTGGAGCGAGAAAGAGAAAGAAGACTGAAGCTTCTGATGCCGCTCCCTCCAAGAAGAAGCGCAAGACCAAGAAGACTAGGGCTGCTTCCACAGAGCCCTTAGTCGTTGAACCCATTTTCGTGGTCATACAGTGTCGATTACATCAAGAGCGAAGAATGGTTGTCCATGAGCACGCTACCAAAGAGGCTCATGTGGTTGAAGATATTCAAAGCCTGAACCTAGCGCTGTGAAGACATTGGTCAAGATGACAATGTAAATGATGATGAAGTTCTTCCTCAGATCGAAAATGACTTGGTATCATCGCCTGTTCACACGAATAGCGAACTCATCAGCATTGGTCGTCCATTGACGCCAATTGCTCAGGATGCATCGTGGGCTGATCACCCACAACAACATCAAGACTCCCCCAGTACTCCCCAACAACAACAACTAGCTACCTCCAATGTGCCAGAAGAGGATGAAGACTTTCAGGCTCAGCCAACTCCATCTCCTAACTTGCAGCCAGCTCTTCGCAGTCTTCGCAGAGGACAAAGGCCTGAAGTCCCTCACGTCGGCGTTCCCGAAGGAGAAGTGCAGCGTTCACCTGTTGCACGCAAGTATTTTGAACCCGCTCCAACAGTGAACGTCTCCGCATCTGAAGCACATGTTGCTGAAGACATTCTGGCTGCATCAGCCGAAGAAAATGAAGAAGAAGATCGTGTCCCTACACCCCCAGCAATTGAAGAGGAAGCAGTTCATGATCTGAACATGCCTGTGCCCGACCCTCCTGTTCGTCAAGAGGAGGTTGAAAATGTTGAGGCTGCCACCACCAATGCCAATGAAGCCAATGACGTGGTCATGGTTGACGCTAATGTGGAGCATGCACCAACTAGTGTGCCTGAAGCAAGTGTGGGCACAGAACCTGAAACCAATGAGGTTGCCGCACCTGAAGCCAATGAGGATGTTGCACCTGAAGTCAATGAGGATGCTGCACCTGAAGCCAATATGACAACTGCTCCTGAAGCACCTGTTGTGCAGCCTGAATCCTCTGATGTTGCCCCTGCTCCTGTTCCGCCACCAAGGCCTCGCACTATTGAGCAAGCATACAATCACGGTCAGCTTACCACTGTCCGATGGCCCATTCTGGTGCCTCCACCCTCTGCCTCAGGACCGCAATTTGACTATCATGTTGAGAATAGGCCTCAGGTCCAGAAGCCAAAGCCCAGATTGCCCAGGTTTCCAGGTACTGCCAACTCACCCGGGTCCTTCAATGCTAATGGCTTCAAGAGCCACAATACCTTCTTTGACAGCGCCAAGAACCCTTACTCCAAGCCAAGTATTTCATCAGATCGGTTCTGGAGCTATCAGCAGAGAAGCTATTACTCATGCGTGTTATATGATCAAGGGCGCATTTTCCCTCATATGCGTCTTGACATTGAAGCTATTGCTGGACTGCCGTGCTTAGAAGAAGCACTTGATTGCTTTCGTGATGCTGGTCTGCTCCATTTTGTGACAGACAAAGAACATTGGAATGAAGAGCTATTGCTTCAATTCTATGCCACTCTGCACATTCGCGGCTACTACAGAGACATCAAGACTTGGGTTCTCGAGTGGATGGCTGGAAATGTTCATCATGAAGCCAAAGCTATGGATATCATTGAGCTTACTGGGCTAGCCACTCCTGGAGAACTGTATGAGCCCAAGCCCGCCTACACCGCAATCTTTGTGGAGAGCATCTTTCATAAGCTAGAACCCAATATGAGCTAGATGCTGAGCATGATGAAGCCTTTGCCATCTGACGCTGAGTATCCCACACATTTATTTGTTGAAGACCTTGAGTATCTACCACGAACCATATATCATATCATCAGACGAACTCTATGGCCAGTAAAGGGACACTCATCAGCGGCCAAGCTTGAAGGAGCTATGAAGACCTTGGTCTTCTATATTCTCAATGGCATCAGCTTCAACACTCAGGAATTCTTCATCAGGCAACTTGCTGCTTCCGGCTCTGACCTATTTGGTCTGAAGTTTTATGCTCCATGGGTCATGCGCCTTATCAAGCGACACTCATCGGTCAATTATCGACCCTCTGCTGCAATCATATAATATTTCGCCCGAGGTTGATATATCGGTTGATCTTTGTATACTCCGACCACTGCCAAGACACCGCTTTGTCTTGAACATTGAGCACCAAAGCTTCACTCAAGCGTATTGAAGGTGTTCAAGCAGCGACAAGAATCTATCCAGCGGCTGGTAACACCCGTCGCCTCCTGAGCGCCCAAACCCTTGAAAGCACCATTGTGCAAAGGCCTCGGAAGCGTTCTCGTGTTCTCAATGACCGAAGCTTCTTGTGGCTCTTCATCGAAATAGGATAAGCATCATTTAAAAGCTCAAGCGCCAAATGCAAAGCCTCTTGGTGGATGTCAATCACATTACGCAACCTTGCCACCAAGAATGCCTTTGTTGCTCATGAAACTTGCGAAGATCATGGAAGAGTTTGACCCTGCTCGATTAGCTTGCCGATTGTACTAAAGTAGGGGGTATCTTAGTACCCGAACTTGTGCCTGGCGTTCGCAGACACCCAGCGGCAAAGGCTTGCGAGGCGCCCGCTAAGACCACCGTCAATACCTATTACTGCCATTCAAGAACAAAGTATCAACTGAGAAGGCGAAGGCCCGGCAAGAGGAGCTTGCGGGAAGGCTAACCAAAGCGCTCGGAAGACTTGCCCGCGACGCCCAGCGTCCGGCAAAGCCAGTGACCAACAAGCTTGCCGGCACAACAAAGAAGAAGGGCAGCATGCAAGGCATGTGCCTCGGCAAGGCTGCCACCAAAATCCAGCGCATCCATGACGTGTCACCCCGAGGCCATCCGAGGGCGCGTGGCGGCGCTGCACACCATCTTGAACAGGTGGCGGCGAGAGACAGAGAGATGCCATCGTGGCAACGTTGGCTCACCTATGATCGTTTCTTTACCTTTGTTGGGGCGACCGGACGGGCATTAAATGCCTTGTCCCCGCCGTCGAGTTAGGTAGGGAACACTGCTGGTCATCATGTTGTACCAACCTGCGATTTTACCTTTTACCCCTCTTCCTCGCGCCACACAGTGGGTGCCCCTTGAACTATAAAGGGAGGCCCATGCGCTTGCGTAGAAGGGGTTGGTCCATCGACACCCACAACACCACCATACGCTCGCGCTCTCGAGCAAGATCAAATACAAGCACAAAAGCAGCGATGAGGGTTTTATCTCTCCGGAGAGCCCGAAGGCTGGGTAAAATCGCCCGTCTCCCAGCGTGCTCGACCTCGATCGCTCTGCGCATGCCCTCCGCTCCTTGCGGACTAGAAGGGGCCCCGTGCCCCATAGGTGCTCGTGGCCGCTGAGAGACCGCCCGACATCTTTGGCGCCCGGTAGAGGCGTCGAGTCGTGAGCATCGATCCGGTCTCCAGCGCTACATCAACGTCTTCATCAACATGCCACCGAAGAAGAAGCCTTGGTGGCGCTCCGTCTACATCGATTACGCCACCACCGCGAACAAGCGGGCGGTGGAGTGGGCGCTGGCGAAGGCGGCGCCGACGGTGGGACTCACGTCGTCACCAGGTCCAAAAACAAGGCCCCGCAAGCGCCGGCAACCTGTCACGAACACGCACCCTTCCTGGGAGGTGCAAAGGTCGACAACGCCCGGTGCTCCTAGCACCGTGCTTCGCATTGGAGCAAGGCCAAGCTGGTGGGTCGCGGGGCGTTCGGGTCGACATGCACGCCCGACATCTTTGGCCGAGTGGTCTCGGATCACCCGGACGGGTGTGTCACCTCCCAATCGGTTAGAGTCGAGCACATCCGCTCCTCGCGCCGCTTCGTCGCCACCGCCACCCAAGACAGCGAGAGGAAGTGCTGGCGAGCCATTGCTTCTAGATTACCCTCGGCGCCACACAAGATTGGCGGCGGAGGATGACCATATCTGACCTCGCCGGCCGCCAGCGGCGACAAGCCCGGCAGCCGCGCGCCGAAGCCCGGCAAAGCGCCCGGCGCAGGCCGACACCGACAAGACCGCCGAGGTGCCACCTCCGTGCACTCCCAGCCCGAAGGCCAAGATCGCCCACTCGCCGGACCAACCCGACGCCGACTCCACAGCGTCGCGGACCCGCGAACTTCGCCGTGATCAACGCCACGTTCTCCAAGCGGCAACACGAAAACGCTTCGCGCTTCGCATCAGCGTCGGAGAAAGCGCGACGTCAATCGGACCAGCGGCGGGCCCACCCTGTCTATCTGCCGCGCACCCGGGAACGAGCGACTTGCGTCTGCGACAGGTTGCCTGCGTTCACCGAGAACTCGACAAGTCGATGGCCCAAAACCAAGAACTTCAAGCCAGAGCGTGCCGAGAAGTATGATGGCAGGATACATTAAGTCGGAGTTCCTCGGCATCTACACCATCGCGGTGCAAGCTGCGGAGGGCGCGCGAAAAATCTCGCCAACTACTTCCGCTGGTACTCAAGCCCAACGTCGAGATCTTGGCTCATGCACTTGCGGATGGCTCCATCTCTTCATGGGTGGACCTATGTCACTAGTTTGTCGGCGCCTTCACGGTGACCACAAACCCATGGACAGAGGCGATCTGCATCTGCTCGTCGAGAAGGAGGGAGAGCCCTGCGCAAAGTACATCTGAGAGGTTCAGCCAGTGCAGCGCAACATCCCGAGGCGTCCAGAGGAGTCTGGACTGGGGGTGTCCGGATACCGGACTATCAATATCCGCGGACTCCCGGACTACGAAGATAGAAGATTGAAGACTCGGCTCGTGTCCGGAAGGTACTTTCCTTGGCGTGGAAGGCAAGCTTGCAATACGGATATGTAGATCTCCTACCATTGTAACCGACTCTGTGTAACCCTAGCCTCTCGGTGTCTATATAAATCGGAGGGCTTTAGTCCGTAGGACATAACATTACACCTCAACAATCATACCATAGGCTAGCTTCTAGGTTTAGCCTCCTTGATCTCGTGGTAGATCTACTCTTGTACTACCCATATCATCAATATTAATCAAGCGGGGCGTGAGGGTATTACCTCCATCAAGAGGGCATGAACACAGGTAAAAACATTGTGTCCCTCGTCTCTGTTACCATCCGCCTAGGCGCACAGTTCGGGACCCCCTACCGAGATCCGCCGGTTTTGACACCGACATTGGTGCTTTCATTGAGAGTTCCTCTGTGTCTTCACCGATAGGCCCGATGGCATCTTCAACCATCAATGCTGTCCAGGGAGAGACTTTTCTCCCCGGACAGATCTTCGTATTCGGCGGCTTTGCACTACGGGCCAATTCCCTTGGCCATCTGGAGCAGATTGAAAGCTACACCCCTGGCTGTCAGGTCAGATTCGGAAGCTTAAACTTCACGGCCGATGACCGCGGAGACTTGATCTTCGACGGGCTCGAGCCACGGCCGAGCGCGCCGCACTGTGACGAGGGGCATGATCTAGCTCTGCCGTCGGACAGTGCTTTGGTGGCCGTGCTCAGATCCGCTCCGACCATTAGCCCGGAGCCGATTGCCCATGTCAAGGGCCGGTGGATAGACGCCGCCCTGGGGGCTTCAACATCCACGGCGATGGAGCCGAATACCGATTTTGTCCCCTGCGAAATTCGTGATCCCAAGGCACCGGACTCCTCGCCGGACTCCGAGCCTCCCGTGCCCCTGCCAATTAAACCGGATTGGGCGCCGGTTATGGAATTCACCGCCGCGGACATCTTTCAGCAGTCGCCTTTTGGCGATATCTCGAATTCTGAAACATCTTCGCTATCGGGAGAATCTGGCGGACTATGGCGGGGCGGTTGGAGATCGGACGACGAAGAAATTGAAGCCACCCACCACCCACTTTGTAGCCACCGCCGAGGATCTAACCGACATGCTGACTACGACTCGATGACATCGGCGCTATGGGCGATAATGCGGAGGCGATCAGGACCAGCGCCCACGAGGCGCTGGAAACCACCTCGTCATATAGCGTCTACATGGTGGATACCCCAAAAGAAGGGGATGGCGAAAAGGCAGCGGAAGCGCCCGGCGTCGTGGCGCCCGCTCTAAATCCCGCCACAACAAGAATGGAGATTCCGGCACGGAGACAATAACACTCGGAGAGTGCGAAGACGATCCTCTCTGCAAGACTCAGCACGGGAGGGCCAGAAGCAAGCCCAGCGATAGGGGCGGCGGGCGAAGGGTTGAGGATGATAACTATATGCCTCCCTCCGAAGGCGAGGCGAGCCTCAACGATGATGAATTCGTCATACCGAGGATCCCGTCGAACAAGAGCGCTTGAGCGCAGGCTCATAGCCACGACAAATAGCTTAAAGAAAAAGCAGCAATAGCTCCAAGCTGATCAAGATCTGCTAGCCGATCGATGGACCGAGGTCCTCGCGACGAAGAGTATAAACTCGAACTCCCTCAAAAGTTACCCAAGACACAAGCTGCTCCCCGATTAGAGGAGGAAGCATACATACCTTTATCACCAGCATACGACATGGCTGACCGACCACCCGTGCATGACAGAGAGGCATTCAGGCCCCAGCCAAGACCGTACCCGACATCAATCCAAGAGTCACGAAGCCAAAGGGAGCGTGCGGACTTGCGAGACATCTTGGAGGACAAAGCAAGACAATCCAGATCCATCTATGGATCACGTGGGCCCCTCGACCCTAGCGAATACCATCATGCGGACATACGCGCCGGCCGGGCGAACATAGCAGACAGCGCTCCCTCGAGCTGCGTCGCGATATTGCTCAATACAGGGGCGCCGCACACCCGTTATGCTTCACTGACGAAGTAATGGATCATCAGATCCCCGAAGGGTTCAAACCCGTGAATATCGAATCTTACAAGGTACAACAGACCCCGCGGTGTGGATCGAAAATTATCTTCTCCACATCCATATGGCCCGCGGCGACGATCTCCACGCTATCAAATATCTCCCACTCAAGCTTAAAGGACCAGCTCGGCATTGGCTTAACAGCCTGCCCACAGAGTCGATTGGGTGTTGGGAAGACCTGGAGGCCGCGTTCCTTGATAACTTCCAAGGTACATACGTGCGACCACCAGACACCGATGACCTAAGCCACATTATTGAGCAGCCAGACGAATCGGTCGGACAATTACGGACCACGGTTCTTGACGAAGAAAAATCAAATAGTCATTGTCCGGATCACGAGGCCCTTGCAGCCTTCAAACATAACATCCGAGGCGAATGGCTAGCCCGGCACAGGGCAGGATAAGCCAAAATCCATGGCAGCCCTCACGTCGTTAATGACCGCTTCGCGGGAGAGGACAGCTGGCTAGCCGCGCAACAATCTCCGCAAAAATTCGGCGGTCCGGACGCTAAGGACAATCACGGCAGGTCACGTCGAATCAAAACAAGCGCCGCATTAACAGCGGCGACAAAGAGGATCTGGCGGTCAATGCGGATTCGAGCTCAAACCGGTCAGCGGAAAAAGGCATTTAAAGAACAACTCCGGGCCCGTCAATCAGGACAGAATACTCGACCGCTCATGCGGATACATGGCACCCCGAAAAGCCAGCTAATCACACCAATAGAGATTGTTGGGTGTTCAAGCGGGCTGGCAAGTTAATTGCGAACACAATGACAAGGGGCTAAATAGCGACGGCGAGGAAGAGACCCGGCCGCCCGAACAACGAGAGGACGAAAGGTTTCCCCCACAAGTGCGGACGGTGAATATGATTCTGCGACCCATATACCCAAGAGGAGAGGAAGCGCGTACTACGGGGCGTCTATGCGATGGAGCGATCGCCCAAGTTCAATCCATGGTCCTCCTGTCCGATCACTTTTGATCGGCGAGACCATCCGACCAGCATCGCCATGGCGGATTCGCGCATTGGTCTTAGACCCAATCGTCGATGGATTTCACCTCACAAGAGTCACGATGGGCGGCGGCGGCAACTGAACCTGCTTTATCGGGACACGGTCGCAAAATGGGCATAGACCCATCGAGGATCAAACCTACTAAGACAACCTTTAAAGGTGTCATCCCAGAGGGAAGCAATATGCGAGGCTCATCTGCTGGAAGTGGTCTTCGGATCCCGGACAATTTCGAAGCGAAGAGTTAATCTTGATATAGTCCCGTTCGTGGCGGCTATCATGCCTGCTTTCGGACGAACCGCGTTGCAAAGTTCAGCGTGGTGCCGCATTATGCATACCTAAAGCTCAAGATGCGAGGCCCTCGAAGTCATTACGGTCAATGGGAATACGAACGCTCCTCCTAACGGAGGAACATCTGGCGGCTCTCATGGCGAAGTCTGAGCAGCCTTCTACGGCAATTCGCTAGTCCGGTAATCAAAAAGCCGGATGCATTAAAGCACGCCCGGAGCAACACTAACCAAGACCACCTGGCGCGATCAGAGCACGCGTAGCAATGCGGCCCCCACCCTCGCCCGCGCATGATTACAAGAATAACACTCCGCGTACATCATTACGCTTTGGAGATACCATGGGCGCAGGGGAGGGGCTTAACCACAAGAACCAAAGAGTGCGGCTCGACCACACCAGGGGTTCATGCTAAGCGCCCCATTGGTTTTATTTTTATCTTTTCTTCTTTTTGCATATCAGGACTCCACTAAGCGAAGCCTGTCCGGCGGCGAACTTGCCGAACTCACGATGCAACAGATCGGGGATCAAAGAAGGCTGCGGCGAACACTCGGGTGGTCTCCATTCACGAGCATTACATTACATACACCAAGTCTGCAGCTTATCCACGGAGGGGACATGTTAATTTAGTCCAAATCCTTGCTTACCGCACTATTTGTATCGATCCGCTTTATTAGCGGACCTTCTTTCATAAACAACGCAGCACTTCCTTTTGCAAGTTCATTACCTTTTCATTGCAGTTCGTTATCTTTTACATATGTTCATTATATGACATCTTGCACCCGTATACTTTAGTGCGGCCGAGTACACCGAGGGCTTCATTCCCCAGATTATGGTGTGATTAAGTCGAACACTTTCACAAGTCGGCACCACGAACTTATAGCATTATATGAATCAGCTCGAATCATGTCTTGGGTCAATAGTTGGGTTTGCCTGCTCCCATGTTTTGGTACCTTACATTCCGTTCCATCGGCTAAGGTAGCCTGGGAGAACCACTGCGATTGCGCCCGGTTGAGCAGGTTAACGCCTCGATGGAAAGCTAAAACCGATTGGCATGATAAGGCGAGAGGCTATCATTGTTCGAGAGGTCTTTTGGGTCCCTAAAGACTCATGCAGCTTGAGCGAAGTTCGGATGATGTCCGAGCGAAGGCGTGGATAGCGCCCGGTTCGGTCTTCCGAATACCAGGGGCTTCGCGAAATTAAAATTATAGAATTCTATGGCTAAGTGAGAGTGTTCAAGCATTATAAGTCCGGTTGCCTTGTTAAATCGTGTTGGCGCCTCCTAGATGGACCCAAAAATGGGAACAAGAGTGCTCAAGTTTATCACGAACACCCCAAAGACTTTCGTGGCTTGGGGGTGAAGCCAACGACTTGCCATCTCTCAGATTTAACAAGCGGCCGCCTGAAGGTAATATTTTAAATTCAACAAAGCGTTGCTCATGGCGCATATAAGCGAAGTTTTCAGCGCACAGGATAAAACGCAGCGAGTTCACTCAAAGATTACATTAAGGGGCACTCATCCGCAATATCGCGGGCTCCCTTGAGACAACTTTATAATATCGCTCCGCGTGCGGTGCTCCTTGCCCGGCGGCGGATCCGTGAAGCTTCTCCGCATCCAGCTTGCCCCATTGCACCTTTATGAGGGCAAGGGCCCGACGAGCGCCTTCAATGCGGGCGGGCGCTTGATCACATCCAGCCTGGGCATCGTCCACCAGCCGCCCGCACTAGGCCAAAGTAGCTGCCGGGCATGGCCTGCCCGAACCCTGGCCGGTGTGAGGCCCTTCATGGCCTCCTCGGCTACTGTGGAGTTCGACCAGCTGCTTCAATTTGGTCGCTTAAAAGCACGGATGGCGGCCTCGGCGTCTTGAGACGAAGACCTTCTCCGTTGAGCTCCCTCCTCGCCACGATAGAACGTGGCGGCATCGGGCGCACTCTGCAGCAGATCTGCAAATGCCTGAGAGCTCGAATTCGGGTAAGTATCCGGTAATTTACATTAACATGCTTGCTCTGCATGAAAACGCCTTACCCGCTATCTTCTTCATGTCCTCTACTTCCACATGGGCCTTACGGGCCTCGGCCTTGGCGGACTTGGCACTTCGAGCCGAGGCAAGCTCGGACTCTCGAGTCTTGAGTCACGCTCCAAACTCTCATGCTTTTCCATGAGAGCACGGAGCTCTTGCCGAACTTCCGCCACCAGTGCCGCTTGCTTTTCTCGCTCAGTCTGTTCTGTGGCCGCATTGCGTTTGGCCACGGACACGGCATCCTTCAGGGCTGCCACCTCGTTAGTGGCCCCTGCATTACATATATTATCCTTGTTACTCTTGTTTCCAACCAAAACCCTTTTCTGTAAGGTACTTATTTAAAGTGGTGTTATTCACCTTCTTTCTCCTTGAGCCGCCTCTTGGCATGGCCGAGCTCTTGCTCTGACCGCTCAAGATCCTTCTTCAGCGCCTCGACCTCCGCCGTTAATGCGGTAGAGGTCAACAGCGCAGCCTGCAAACCCATATCGACATATTTTTTAGCAACCCTGCGTATATCTTGTTAGATCCTTAGTCCGGCTTTTCTTTCCGAACACCGAACTAAGCATCAGGGGCTACTATCTATGCGGTATTACATTACATTATTTTAAAAACTTCTTACCTCAAAGCTTTGTTAGAAGGCTGTTGCAGGCTTCGGTCACCCGCCCTTGGCGGCTGGACCTTCTCAATCACCGCACTCATGAGAGTGCGGTGTTCTTCGATGGGCGCCTTTAAGCGCCTCGGCGAGTTATCCAGCGCCTCGGTTGGGCGGAGGCCGCGGGCGTCACGATCTTGCCCTTCTTTGAAGGGCGCTTGCGGACTCTGGAACCCGCTGCGGGTTCCGATGTGAAGTCCGGCACAAAGTCCGGCAGGTCGCTGACGGCGCCTCTGGAGCCTCCTCTGATGGGTCCCTCTTGGGATCCCACCTCGGCATCCTCGTCGTGCGCGTGGGGTAGAGCGGTCGGGATGGAATTTACCTCCGACGAGGCCAACGACCCGCTCATCGAGTCGGGAAGATCATCCCTGGCCGGACTACGGACAGAATGCGGCGTTAGAAGGATACTTCATGACATAAAAGGCACGGCATATAAATGATCTGAATACTTACGATCCTACCGGACGCCTGGCCCTTGGAGGCCACTCTTCCTCGCCACCATCGATGTTGGCAAAACTGTCCGGGGGGATAGTTCTCCCCCTCTTGGACCCTTCGGCCGCCACGGTTGGGAGGCCTCCTCTCCTCTCTCCTCCTCCGAGAGAGTACTCCTCCTCCTCCTCCTGCGTCTTGGGGAGGAGTCCTCGTCGTCGTCGGGCAGCTTGATTCTGAGGAACTCTTTGAGTCCCGTGTCCACCTTCTTGGCCTTCTTCTCGGCACCACGTGCGGTGCAGGACCAAACAACCTTGCTAAGCGGGCATCCACTAGTTCTTCTGGCATGGGAGTCGGGCTGATAAGCAGCTTGGCCTTCTCCATCCAGTCCTGTCAAAGGAACAGGCAGATTAAAAACCTCGCTAGAATTAATCTAACTACTATAAGTGTCCCGTAATGGGGTCGAATCACTTACCTCGTCAGTCGGAGACTGTGAGCTGAATCCGCGGTCTTCGGTCGCGGATGCGGGGGCTTCGGCGCCCTTGAACAGCACCCTCCAGGCGCCTTCGTACATTGTATCGAAGAGCCCGCTTAACATCGGGTGCTGTTCCGGATTAAACTCCCACAGATTAAATGCCCGTTCTTGGCACGGGAGAATCCGCCGGAGGAGCATGACCTGGACCACGTCAACGAGCCGGAGCCTATTGCTCACCAGCTTCTTGATGCAGGCTCGAAGTCCGTCACCTCCACGGATCACCCCATCGCAAGCCCTTCTCTTTCCGGGAGGTGAGCTGCGTGGGGATTCCAGATCTAAATTGGGGGCCGCTGCCCATGTAGGCTCATGCGGCTCGGTGATGTAGAACCACCCGATTGCCACCCCTTGGCGGAGTCCACGAAGGTCCCTTCTAGCCAAGGGGCGTTGGGCGCTGCCCAACATAGCGCCTCCGCATTCGCTTGCGTCCCTTCACAACCTTGACAGCGTTGAAGGTCTTGAGCCACAGGCGAAGTGGGGCGGATGCGGACAAAGGCCTCGCACCGACGATAAACGCCGAGATGTTGAGGGCGAAGTTGGCGCGGATCATGGAAATCCGGCCGTAGTAAAACATGAGCCCCGGACGAATGGATGGGCGGAAAGCCCGATCCGCGGAGGAAGTGGGGAAGAAAACAACCCTCTCATGAGGCCACAGGGTAGGAATGAGCTGCCCTGCGTCGGGCGGCCCGATCTGCGATATCGCCGGAAGGTATCGGCGTCGCGCAGCTTGATGTCCTCCCCTTGGCGGTGGAGGCCATCCATTTGCCTCCCCCTCCGGACATATTAGGAGAAGGGTCGAGCGAGGATCTTGTGACTTAAGCGTTGGAGCTTGGGTTTGCAGTGCGGATGAGCAAAGGAGGAAGAAGGCGTGGGTGAGAAGGTAAATCCTTATCCCTTATATATAGGAGGGCGAAAATATCGTCCCTCACCGGCTGGTAAAACTCGCTTATCTCCCAAGCGCCACCATTAATGGCGCGGTTGGGTTACGCTGCGTATTGATGAGAATCCCGGAATAAGGGGAACACGATCTCTGCTTCGACAGGACGTGCCAAGGAAACTGCTTCGCTAAACGTGCTGAGGTGATATAGTAATTCAAACAAGGGCTTGGTAGCGGTGTGATGTCACGCCCGCATATCGTCGTGATTGGATCGATATATGTGTTTTATTCTCTCTCGTTTGGAATGTGGAATTTATATTGCGAGCGGACACTATCACGGTGTTCATTATTTTCTCCGGATTATTCAAGGGAGGAACCCGCCTTGCAATGCGAACACTATACACGCCGGACTTATCGACATTGAAGACTGGTTCAGGGCTCTTGAGGAGTCTGGACTAGGGGTGTCCGGATAGCGGACTATCAATTTCCGCGGACTTCGGACTACGAAGATAGAAGATTGAAGACTCGGCTCGTGTCGAGAAGGTACTTTCCTTGGCATGGAAGGCAAGCTTGGCAATACGGATATGTAGATCTCCTACCATTGTAACCGACTCTGTGTAACCCTAGCCTCTCCGATGTCTATATAAACTGGAGGGCTTTAGTCTGTAGGACATAACATTACACCTCAACAATCATACCATAGGCTAGCTTCTAGGGTTTAGCCTCCTTGATCTCGTGGTAGATCTACTCTTGTACTACCCATATCATCAATATTAATCAAGCAGGACATAGGGTATTACCTCCATCGAGAGGGCCTGAACCTGGGTAAAAACATTGTGTCCCTCGTCTCCTGTTACCATCCGCCTAGACGCACAGTTCGGGACCCCCACCCGAGATCCACGGTTTGACACGATATCCACCACCGCGCGGTTATCGTAGCGTTCCACGAAACGTCGCAACCGCAGGATGATGAGAGGAGATGGCGATGTGCAAGATCAGAGATGTCAGCGAGCTCTATGCTCGGCCGACAAGTGCGCCTGGGCTGAGGAGGAGGAAAATCCCGGAGAGATTGCAGGAAGCGAAGGTCGGCGGTGAGGATGCCGCCCGGCAAGGAAGAACCGCGGCGGAACAACAGAAGAAAAGGCTAAGGATGTGCTAGCTGTTGACCATTCCGGCGGAGGCGGCTCCGACAAGGCCAAAAGCCGATGACTCCGGCGAGGCTGTGGTAGCCGCCGACAAGCGAGATAGCTCCGGCAAGCAATATTGCAAGATTCACCGCACCAAGGGCCATGACCTCCAAACCTGCAAGAAAGTGGAGCGGATGGCGGAGCTCTGAAAGCTGAGTCTGGCGCCGCCCGAAGGAGAGAGCCCAGGAGGTGGCGGAGGATCCGCAAGAAGCTTCCCGCCGAGGAGGGCACAGCAGGCAAGGCCAAGCCGCGGCAAGGAGACGAGCCTCCCGCGGCGCGACAAGAACGAAGATGAAGATGAGGATGATGAGATGGAGGAAGATGGGGTGATGACCAAGAGTTTGAGAAGGCAACGAGGTGTTGTGCATCGATGGCGGCGCTCTCTTGCGCCTCGCACCGTCAACTCAAGCGATGGGTGCGAGAGTGAGCGCAGCAGAGCCGTCCGTCGAGTCGCGCAAGCCTCTGAAGTGGTCAAGACGCCCATCATCTTCGATGTTGAGGACCACCTGATCGCATCACAGCGTCGGGTGCTTGCCGATGTTGGTTTCACCAACAATCCGCAACCTCAAGGTCACGAAGATGCTGGTTGGCGGGGCCGGCCTAAACCTGATTTCCTCCGCGATGCTCAAGCTCCCAGATCCCCGACAGCGAGCTCGAAGAAACTGGTACCTTCAAGGGATAAATCCGGGAAGGAGCAAGCCCAAGGGGAAGATCACACTACCAGTGACATTTGGCAGCGAACTGAACGTCAGGACAGAGAGGGTCATGTTTGATGTTGCTGATATCCCATTACCCTACAATGGGATACTCGGCCGACCAGCGCTTGCCAAGTTCATGGCAGCCTCTCACTATGCGTACAATGTGCTCAAGATGCCTGGTCCGATAAGTGTCATTTCCGTCCAAGGTGAGAAGAAGGATGCACTTATTTGCACCGACAAGATCTACCGGGAAGCAGCAGCCGCGGCGGAGTGCAAGCCACTTGCCGTTGAAGCTCCCCGGGGAAAGAAGAAAGCCAAGTCCGGCAAGAGCAGCTCTGGTGCCCACTCCGGCAAGCGCGCCTCTCCGGAGTGCTGCGCTACCGTCGAGGACGCACCATCGAGCTCCACCGGCAAGTGCAAGAAGGCAAAGGCAGATCTACCAAAGACTAAGCCCGGCAAGAACAGCTCTGGCGCCTGCTCCAGCAAGCACGCCTTTCCGGAGTGCCACTCTGCTGTCGAGGACGCGCCATCAAGCTCCACCGGCCAGTAGGGCAAAGAAAGCAGCCAGTTTCAAACTTTTGAGTTGCATTCCCTGAAAATCCGTACCTTGTATGAAGAACCTGTGTGCAGAGGGGTCGAATCGTGGCTAAGTTGCGCCCTTGAACCGTTTCGAGTCCGCTCAACGATGAAAGCGCGCTGCAACTAGCCCGACGAGTTCTCCTTGCCGGGGGCAACACCGCCAGCGGGCTGCTGATGTTCCGCACTCAGCAAGTGTGTTTGCGCCGGCGGGTTCCCTGAAAGCATGAGGGTGAAAACGCGTACAGAAATCAAGGAGAAATGCGACCTCGCCGGATCGCGGAAGACGGAAAAGCTAAGTCGCCCAAGCTTGAATATAGAGCACCTTTAGCTCTGAGCTTTTATGTTATATTCCTATATTCCTTGAACGTTCGTGCCTTGTACGAAAAACCCGGGCGCGGAGGAACCAACTCGTGGTTAAGTTGCGTCCTTGCTTTGTTTCCGAGTCCGCTCAACAATGCAAGTCTTTGCAATCGGCCGAGAAGGTTTCTTGCGGAAACAACACCGCCAGCGAACTCTTGGCGTCCGCACTCAGCAAGTGTGTGAGCGCCGGCGAGTTCCCTAGAAGCGTAGGGTAAAAACGTACAAGGGATGTAATGGAGTAGAGGAAGTAACGTAGCAAGCCTTGCCGTGGGGTGTCCTTTGTATGAGAAACTTGTGCGCAGAGGGGCTGGCTCATGGCTGAGTTGCGCCCTCGATTTGTTTCCGAGTCCGCTCAACAATGAGAGCGCGCTGCAACTAGCCCGACCAGGCTCCTTGCCGGAGGCAACACCGCCAGCGGGCTGCTGATGTTCCGCACTCAGCAAGCGTGTATGCACCGGCAAGTCCCCTAAAAAGCGTAGAGAACAAACATACAAAGGGCGAAGCATGACATTGCGTTGCCCAACGTAAAAGTTACGCCACAAAAAGTGATTTATTGCAGCATTGTCTAAGTTATTTTCGTGACTATAATAACAGCGACAAAAAAGAAGAGAAGAGAAGAAGACAGAAAGGCACACCGGCACCTAAGTCTCGGTGGAGCCAGAGTTGCCGGGGGCTGCGGATGCTAAGATTCATCCCCGGCAAGCCAGAGTCGCAGGGGGCTGCGATATCAGATAAGTTTTTCATCCCTCCTCATGTATCCTCTTATGGACTGGGGAAAGCGAGGCCGCGTCCTTGAACGATAGTGCCTTGTATGAAAAAAAAACCTATGCGCGGAGGAGCCGAGTCGCGGCCAAGTTGCGCCCTTGCCTTGTTTCCGAGTCCGCTCAACAATACAAGTCTTGCGCAAGCGGCCGAGAAGGTTTCTTGCGGAAACAACACCGCCCGGTAGTTCTTGACGTTCACTTTTCGCAAGTGTGTTAGCGCCGGCAAGTTCCTTAGAAGCGTAGGGTGGAAACATACAAGGCACAGAGTCAAGTAAAGGACATAATCCGGCAAGCATTCCCCTCTTTTCATTAAAAAAAACATCCCAACTTAGTACAAGTCCATTGAGGATGAAAAACATGAGAGAGAGGATTACAAGTTTTAAATGCAGCTAAGGCCCGAAGGCTTACAAATTAAAAAGAGATAAGATGCCCGTAATCCCTCTCCTGTTTCTCTCTTGAGGTAGGTCAAGAGGCCCGGCAAGAGAAGCTTGCCGGGGGGCGAAGGCGCCTAGGCGAGCTACAGGTGCGAAGACACCAAGAGAACTTCGGGGCCGGCCAGAGAGCTTGGCGGAGGCAGGCGCGAGGCGAGCTCGAGGCAGGCGGCAGGGCGTCGGCCTGCTGTCGAGGCGCCTCGCCTCGTACTCCGACTTGACGCCTTGCCACCACCCCTCTTCCTCTTCCGCAGCCTCGCCTCGCCCGCCCAAGGAGGCGGCCCGGGGAGTTCGAAGGCCGGCGACCGGATGACGGGGTCGCCGGTGGCGCGCGAGGCGACGGCCGACGCCTAGTCGGACTCATCACCGCCGTCGTCGTCGCTGTCGCTCTCCTCCTCGTCACTCTCGCTCGAGGGGGAGTCTTCGCTATCGGAGGAGCTGTCCATGCAGCACCGCGCCCGGGTGCTGGAGTCCCCGAAGACCTTGACGGCGAGAAGGTCGCCCCTCCATTAACTTTAAATGGAGGGTAAACCCCGCCGTCAAGCTGTGGATGCGGTGACGTCTTCCACCCTCGATCGAAGTACATCACGCCGGGGCTGGGGATCTGACACTAACTCGATTGCTGCTGATCCGCAGCCCCTCATGCATAACTCCAACATCTCGGTGGGTCCGGTTCCATCGCTAGCAAACGGGGCCGGAAGCCGGAGGCATCGACGAGGTGCCCGACGCAGCTTGACGAAGAACTCCCAGGGGTCGTCCCCGGTGTGGACCGCCTCGAGGAGAGGAGCTGCCGGCGGGGACGGGGGTGGCGCACCACCCCGACCGCCTCTCCCCCGAGCACTCCGACCACGTCCTCGGCCTCGCCCACGGCCTCGCCCCCTTCCTCTTCCCCTCGTGGCCGGCTCCGCCACCACAGGCGCGGGATAGGGAGAGGCTCGCTGCCTGGTGGCAACCCTCGCCGCCACCGACGAAGGACCAGGGTTCCCCCCCTCCATGGCAGATGGGAGGAAGAATAGCAGAAGTTGAAGAAAGAGGAAGAGGGGGAAGTGCGGGATTTTTGCACTCCCCTTCCGCCCTTTTTAAAGAAGCAAGGTGGGGGCTCGGCCGCCCCGCTCAGCCAATCAGAGCACGGGGAGGGCAGAGGAACAGGGCCGGCCCACCATCTCCGCCCGTAACAGCTCGGTTTCCCACCTTCGCCGCCCACGACCCCACGCGCATGGGAGCCGCGTGGCGGGGACGCGAAGCCGAGGCGACGGATGAAATGACCTTACCCTGCCCCGTAATCACGGGGGTGGACGCCATGAAAATCGCATACACCACCCACGCCTCCCACGACGCCGCAATCGGCGCGTGCCGTTGCGGGAGGGCGCGGTGGACACGGAGTCCGACTTTGAGTGGGCCCAGGCCGCGCGTGCCGTGCAGATGATGCAGGCTGGCCCAACAACGCGGCACCGTGTATGGCCCAGCCCGGGGCTCTGTCGGTGTACTAAAGTAGGGGTACCTTAGTACCCGAACTTGTCTGCAGGCGATCGCAGAACCAGCGGCAAGGCTTGCCGGGCGCCCGCCAAGACCCACCGTCAATACCTATTACTGCCATTCAAGAACAAAGTATCACCGAGAAGATTTGGCCCGGCAAGAGGAGCTTGCCGGGAAGGCTAGCTAAGGCGCCCGGAAGACTTGCCGCGACGCCCAGCGTCCGCAAAGCCAGCGGCCGGCAAGCTTGCCGGCACAACAAGAGAAGGGCCGCGGCAAGGCTGCCACCCAAAATCCAGCGCATCCAGCGACGTGTCACCCCGAGGCCATCATAGGGGCGCGTGGCGGCGCCGCACAGCCATGCGGAACAAGGTGGCGGCAGAGCTGACAGAGACGCCATCGTGGCAACGGTGGCTCACCTAACGATCGTTTCTTTGCCTTTGTTAGCGACGACGGACGGGCATTAAATGCCCTTGTCCCCCGCCGTCGAGTTAGGTAGGGAACAACATGCTGGTCATTGTTGTACCAACCTGCGATTTTACCTTTTACCCCTCTTCCTCGCCGCCACTGTGGGTGCCCTTGAACTATAAAGGGAGGCCCATGCACACGTAGAAGGGGTTCGGTCCATTCGACACCCACAACACCACCATACGCTCGCGCTCTCGAGCAAGATCAAATACAAGCACAAAAGCAGCGGTAGGGGTTTTATCTCTCCGGAGAGCCCAAGGCGGGTAAAACGCCTGTCTCCCAGCTCGACCTCAATCTGCTCTGCGCACGCCCTCCGCTCCCTTGCCGGGCTAGAAGGGGCCCCCGTGCCCCATAGGTGCTCGAGGCCGCACAAGAGACCGCCCCGACAGTGCTGAAGCTGATCTTCAAGATGATGGCTTCAATGAAAGATTCCAGTTCGACTCCACTCCTCCAAGGACTGCTACCCTGCGTCGAACTCCATCTCTTGAAGACTCTAAATATTCCTCCTCCGCGGCAACGGTAAATGCCAGAGTCATCAATGATGAAGATGATGCTACTTCACAACCTCCAACAACTACTGCGCACATCGACACTGCAGCAAATTCGTCTGCACCGCCAACCAACGACGAGAACCCTGCTGCTTCACCTACTCATGATGATGAGTAGACACTTTATGTCTTCAAACCGTTTTGGTCATTACTGACAAAAGGGGGAGAAGCGTATGAGTTGCTAGTCTTCAAGCGGGTTCATATGGGCGGTTGCATTATATTTTGCTGCGTGCTTACAACTCTTGTGTTTTGAAACATTTGGGTCTTTGAGTTGTAACACCTAAAACTTGATGGTCGTTTGCTACTTCTGCTATGTATTTGCTTTACTCTGATGCGATGATAAATTCCGCATGTGCGATGATAACTTCCGCACTTAGATCATTCTACAGACGTCCATTTTTCATTATGCATGTCATTCAACTTGCTATATCATTTCATGCATGATGAATTATCTTCATAAGTTGAAGTGGATCTCCACAAGTACAACCTGCCATGTGCATTTGCATTCCAAAAGCAAATTACTTATATGCACATCTTCAGGGGGAGCCCTTGCAACTTATGAAGACAATTCCCTATCCTTACAATTTCACATATTTATCCCCGTTGAAAATTTCAACTTGTTTGTCATCAATCACCAAAAAGGGGGAGATTGTAAGTGCATCTAGTGCCACCCCTAGTTGGTTTTGGAGTGTTGACGACAAAGTTGGTTGAGGGACTAATGCGTTTGTGAGAATTGCAGGATAACGCAGGTAGTGTCCCTCATTGATTCGGTTTACCTATCGGAGATGAGCCCTAAAAATGTATGAAGACATTGAAGACAATGGTGGTAAGAGAAGATATTCATATTGAAGACTATGACATGAGAAGACATTGTGTGAAGACTTTGGAGCGCGAAGACTGTGTGGTTTCGTCGTTTCCTTTTCTTCTTTGTTGAGTCATAGGAACCACCGTGATTTGTTAAGTGGGGTCCAAGTGAACTAAGTCGAGTGATCAAGTGATGCTCAACTCAAATCCTATGTCTTGAGCAAAGACAATGAGAGCAAATCTTATCCAGAGTGGATGAGTCAGCTTTGCTTGTAGCCCAAGTAAAGTTGCAGCGTGTGTTTGAAATCGACCGTTGGAACACGTGTCACCTCCTTAGTGACCGTAGTCATTTTGGACAAATCAGGTCGGGTTGCCTAGTGGCTATAAATAGCCCACCCCCTACACCATAAATTGGTGGCTGCTGAGAGATCTTGCACGGCTTTTGTCGTTTGAGAGCAACCCACCTCGAAGCATTTGAGAGAGAGAAATCCTTGCGAGGACAAAGCCCAAACACCCGAGCCATAGAGTGTTAGGCATCATCAAGTCTTTCTGTCTGCGTGTGACTGAAGACTTATTACACTTGAGGACCGTGAATCCTCCAAATTGTTAGGCGTCGCGTTCTGAGCATCCAAGAGTCATTGTGGATTGCCGGTGAACGAAGTCTGTGAAGGTTTGGAAGTCTCCTTGAAGACTTACCAGAGTGATTGGGGAGGACTGGGTGTCCTTAGCTCAAGGGAATAAGGTGAAGACACGGTCTTGAGTTAAATCTCAGCCTCCCTAACTGCACGTCATAGTTGTCATAGCAACTGGAACTAGTCCAACAAATCCTGTGTCTTCAACAAGCAACTGGTTCTATCCATTCCCAACCTTACTTTAGTTTGTCTTCGTGAAGTCATTGCCTCTCTGTTTATCTGTTTGACTTCATTGCTTGACTACTGTCGTTGATTGGCTTCATACTATCTTCCATATTGATCCTTACTACCTAACTGCTATTAGTCCTGTACTTTCACATCATGACATGCTTGACTATGGCTTGTTTAGGGTAGTTTATCTTCCGCTGCATATCAATAAGGTTGTTTCTGTTCTTTGTCTTCGAAACTTCCAAGTTTTGAAGACTTTCATAAAAATCGCCTATTCACCCCCCTCTAGTCGATACTAGCACTTTCAAATTCCAAAAATGACTTTCGTGGAGTTTCAGGACTTTTGGAGCTGTGCAGAATTGGTTTCCAATATTTGCTCCTTTTCCAGCCAGAATCCCAACTGCCGGCATTCTCCCTCTTAATAATAAACCTTGTAAAATAAGAGAGAATAGCCATAAGTATTGCGACATAATGTGTAATAACAACCCATAATGCAAAAAATATCGATATAAAAGCATGATGCAAAATGGACTTACCAAGAAATATCGATATAATTTTGCATCATGCTTTTATATCGATATTTATGGCATTATGGGCTGTTATTACACGTTATGTCACAATAGTTATGGCTATTCTCTCTTATTTTACACGGTTTAACATGAAGAGGAGAATGCCAGCAAATTGATTCTGAAAAGGAGCAAATATTGAAACCTATTCAGACAAATCCAAAAGTCCCTAAACTCCATGAAAGTCATTTTTGGAATTAATAAGAATTATTGAGCGAAGGAAGTACCATAGGGGGCCCACACCCTAGCCACGAGGGTGGGGGCGTGCCCCCGGCCTCGTGGGCCCCCTGGTGGCCCTCTGGTGCCCATCTTCTGCTATATGAAGTCTTTTACCCTGGAAAAAAAATCATACGCAAGCTTAAGGGACGGAACTCCGCCGCCAGCTACCTCTTGAGCACTGCGTTGGATTTCCCCGAAGAGGAGAGGATGATGCAGCAAAGTTGCGTAAGTATTTCCCTCAGTTTTCGAGAACCAAGGTATCAATCCAGTAGGAGACCACGCATAAGTCCCTCGTACCTACACAAAACGATAGCTACTCGCAACCAACGCGATTAGGGGTTGTCAATCCCTTCACGGTCACTTACGAGAGTGAGATCTGATAGAGATGATAAACAATATTTTTGGTATTTTTGATAGATAGATGCAAAGTGAAAAGTAAAAATCAAAGTAAAAACAAAGCAAGTAAATAAAGCGATAGAGATTGATGTGATGAGAATAGACCCGGGGGCCATAGGTTTCACTAGTGGCTTCTCTCAAGAGCATAGATATTCTATGGTGGGTGAACAAATTACTGTTGAGCAATTGACAGAATTGAGCATAGTTATGAGCATATCTAGGCAATGATGATGTATATAGGTATCACGTCTGAGACAAGTAGATCGAAACGATTCTGCATCTACTACTATTACTCCACTCATCGACCGCTATCCAGCATGCATCTAGAGTATTAAGTTAAAAACAGAGTAATGCCTTAAGCAAGATGACATGATGTAGAGGGATAAATTCATGCAATAAAAACCATCTTGTTATCCTCGATGGCAACAATACAATACGTGCCTTGCAACCCCTTTCTTTCACTGGGTAAGGACACTGCAAGATTGAACCCAAAGCTAAGCACTTCTCCCATTGCAAGAACTACCAATCTAGTTGGCCAAACCAAAAAGGATAATTCGAAGAGACTTGCAAAGATAACCCAACCATACATAAAAGAATTCAGAGAAGAATCAAATATTTTCCATAGATAATACTGGATCATAAACCCACAATTCATCAGTCTCAACAAACACACCGCAAAAAGAAGATTACATCGAATAGATCTCCATGAGAGAGGGGAGAACATTGTATTGAGATCCAAAAGAGAGAAGAAGCCATCTAGCTACTAGCTATGGACCCAAGGTCTCAAGTAAACTACTCACACTTCATCGGAGGGATATGGTGTTGATGTAGAAGCCCTCCGTGGTGGATGCCCCCGTGAAGCTCCGTGAACACGCCCCAAGATGGGATCTCGTGGATACACAAGGTTGCGGCGGTGGAATTAGGTTTTGGCTCCTGTTCGATTGTTTAGGGATACGTGGTATATATAGGAGGAAGGAGTGCGTCGGTGGAGCAACAGGGCCCACGAGGTAGGCGCGCCAGGTGGGGCACCTCCACCTCGTGACCGCCTCTGCACTTCTTGGAGTAGGGTCCAAGTCTCTGGATCACGTTCGGTGAGAAAATCACGTTCCCGGGTTTCATTCCGTTTGGACTCCTTTGATATTCCGTTTCTTGAAACACTGAAATAGGCAAAAAACAGCAATTCAGGCTGGGCCTTCGTTAATAGGTTAGTCCCAAAAATAATATAAAAGTGGAAAATAAAGCCCAATATAGTCCAAAACAGTAGATAAAGTAGCATAGAGCAATAAAAAATTAAAGATACGTTGGACACGTATCAGGCATCCCCAAGCTTAATTCCTGCTCATCCTCGAGTAGGTAAATGATAAAAAAGAATTTTTGATGCGGAGTGATACTTTGGCATAATTTCAATATAAATCTTCTTACTTGTGGTATGAATATTCAGATCCGAGAGATTCAAGACAAAAGTTCATATTGACATAAAAATAATAATACTTCAAGCATACTAATCAAAGCAATCATGTCTTCTCAAAACGTCATGGCAAAAGAAAGTTCATCCCTACAAAATCATATAGTTTGGCTATGCTTCATTTTCGTCACACAAAGATGTTCCCAACTTCTATACCCCCGATGACAAGCCAAGCAATTGTTTCATACTCAAATAATCTCAAACTTTTTCAACCTTCACGCAGTATATGAGCGCGAGCCATGGATATAACACTTTGGGTGGAATAGAATATGATGATGGGGATTGTGTGGAGAAGACAAAAAAGGAGAAAGTCTCACATTGACGAGGCTAATCAACGGGCTATGGAGATGCCCATCAATTGATGTCAACATTAGGAGTAGGGATTTCCATGCAACGGATGCACTAGAGCTATAAGTATATGAAAGCTCTACAAAAGAAACTAAGTGGGTGTGCATCCAACTTGCTTGCTCACGAAGACCTAGGGCATTTTGAGGAAGCCCAACATTGGAATATACAAGCCAAGTTCTATAATGAAAAATTCCCACTAGTATATGAAAGTGACAAAATGAGAGACTCTCTATCATGAAGATCTTGGTGCTACTTTGAAGCACAAGTGTGGTAAAAGGATAGTAGCATTGTCCCTTCTCTCTTTTTCTCTCATTTTTTTTAATTTGGGCCTTTCTCTTCCCCTTTTTTGGCCTCTCTTTTTTTTATTTTATTTTTATTTTTCGTCCGGAGTCTCATCCCGACTTATGGGGGAATCATAGTCTCCATCATCCTTTCTTCACTTGGGACAATGCTCTAATAATGATGATCATCACACTTTTATTTTTCTTACAACTCAACAATTACAACTCGATACTTAGAACAAAGTATGACTCTATATGAATGCCTCCGGCGGTGTACCAGGATATGCAATGAATCATGAGTGACATGTATGAAAGAATTATGAACGGTGGCCTTGCCACAAATACGATGTCAACTACATGATCATTCTAGCAATATGACAATGATGGAGCGTGTCATAATAAACGGAATGGTGGAAAGTTGCATGGCAATATATCTCGGAATGGCTATGGAAGTGCCATGATAGGTAGGTATGGTGGCTATTTTGAGGAAGATATAAGGAGGTTTATGTGTGATAGAGCGTATCGTATCACGAGGTTTGGATGCACCGGCGAAGTTTGCACCAACTCTCAAGGTGAGAAAGGGGAATGCACGGTACCGAAGAGGCTAGCAAAGGCGGAAAGGTGAGAGTGTGTATAATCCATGGACTCAACATTAGTCAAAAGAACTCATATACTTATCGCAAAAATTTAGAAGCCATCAAAAATCAAGTACTACGCGCATGCTCCTAGGGGGATAGATTGGTAGGAAAAGACCATCGCTCGTCCCCGACCGCCACTCATAAGGATGCACAAGCCAGGTACACTTCATGTTTCAAATTTGTTACACAACTTTAACCATACGTGCATGCTACGGGACTTGCAAACTTCAACACAAGCATTTCTCAAATTCACAATTACCCAACTATCACGACTTTGATATTATCACCTCCATATCTCAAAACAATTATCAAGCATCAAACTTATCTTAGTATTCAATTCACTCAAAAGAAAGTTTCACATATCTTGAACACTAAGTATATTAACATTAAGCAAATTACCATGCTATTAACGACTCTCAAAATAATCTAAGTGAAGCATGAGAGATCAATAGTTTCTTTAAAACAAATCCACCACCGTGCTCTAAAAGATATAAGTGAGGCACTAGAGCAAAAATTATCAAGCTCAAAAGATATAAGTGAAGTACATAGAGTATTCTAACAAATTACAAATCATGTATGGCTTTCTCAAAAAATGTGTACAGCAAGGATGATTGTGGTAAACTAACAAGCAAGGATGCAAATAATACAAGACGCTCCAAGCAAAACACATATCATCTGGTGAATAAAAATATAGCTCTAAGTAAATTACCGATGGAAGTGGACGAAAGAGGGGATGTCTTCCAGGGCATCCCCAAGCTTTGACTTTTTCGTGTCCTTGGATTATCTTGGGGGTGCCATGGGCATCCCCAAGATTAGGCTCTTGCCACTCCTTGTTCCATAATCCATCAAAAGAATTCACCCAAAACTTGAAAACTTCACAACACATAACTCAACAGAAAAATCTCGTGAGCTCCGTTAGAGAAAGAAAACAAAGAACTACTTAAGGTACTGTAATGGACTCATTATTTATTTATATTGGTGTTAAACCTACTGTATTACAACTTCTTTATGGATTATAAACTATTTTACTAGCCATAGATTCATCAAAATAAGCAAACAACACACGAAAAACAGAATCTATCAAAAACAGAACAGTCTGTAGAAATCTGTAACAAACGCAAACTTCTGGAACTCTAAAACTTCTACCAAAACAGGAAGTCCTGTACAATTTGTTTATTGAACAGAAGCAAAAAGAATCAACACAAAATCACGTTCTTGTGATTTGACAAAATTACATTCGTGCGTGCAAAGTTTCTGTTTTTCAGCAGAATCAAATCAACTATCATCGTAGGTTATCCTATAGGTTCTACTTGGCACAAACACTAATTAAAACATAAAACCACATCCAAACAGAGGCTAGATGGATTATTTATTCCTAAATAGAAGCAAAAAACAAAAAACACAAAATGAAATTGGGTTGCCTCCCAACAAGCGCTATCGTTTAATGCCCCTAGCTAGGCATAAAAGCAAGGATAGATCTAGGTATTGCCATCTTTGGTAGGCAATCCATAAGTGGCTCTCATGATAGATTCATATGGTAATTTTATTTTCTTTCTAGGGAAGTGTTCCATGCCCTTCTTTATGGCAAATTGGAATCTAATATTCCCTTCCTTCATATCAATAATTGCACCAATCGTTCTAAGGAAAGGTCTACCAAGAATAATAGGACATGAAGGATTGCAATCTATATCAAGAACGATAAAATCTACGGGCACATAATTCCTATTTGCAACAATAAGAACATCATTAATTCTTCCCATAGGCTTTTTAATAGTGGAATCCGCAAGATGCAAGTTTAGAGAGCAATCATCAAAATCACGGAAATCTAGCAAATCACATAAAGTTTTGGGAATAGTAGAGACACTAGCACCCAAATCACACAAAGCATGAAACTCATAATCTTTAATTTTAATTTTAATAGTAGGTTCCCACTCATCATAGAGTTTTCTAGGGATAGAAAGTTTCAACTCAAGTTTTTCTTCATAAGATTGTATCAAGGCGTCAACAATGTGTTCGGTAAAGGCCTTATTTTGACTATAAGCATGAGGAGAATCTAGCACGGATAACAAGGAAATACAACCAATCAAAGAGCAATTTTCATAATTAAATTCCTTGAGATCCAAAATAGTGGGTTTAGCAACATCTAGGTTTTTATTTCTTTCAATCCCACTTTCATCAATTTCATCATCAAGAACTAGAAACTCCGAATTCTTAAAACGCCTTGTAGGTGAAGGAAGATCATATTCAGTTTCATCAAGATTCATATTACAAAACAAAGATTTAATGGGGGACACATCAATAACTTTTAGATCTTCATCTTGATTTTCATAAGAATTGGAAGAACACGCTTTAATAAAGGCATCTTTGGAAGCACGCATCCTAGCGGTTCTTTCCTTGCACTCGTCAATGGAAATTATCATAGCTTTGAGAGACTCATTTATATCATGCTTAGGAGGAATATATCTAAGCTTTAAAGAATCAATTTCAAGAGAAATTCTATCAACGTTCCTAGTCAAATCATCAACTTTAAGCAATTTATCTTCAAGCAAAGCATTAAAATTCTTTTGTGAATTCATAAACTCTTTAACACTACTCTCAAATTCAGAGGGGATATTATTAAAATTTCCATAAGAGTTGTTGTAGGAATTTCCATAATTATTAGAAGGATTGCTAGGATAAGGCCTAGGATTAAAATTCCCTCTAAACGCGTTGTTTCCAAAACTATTCCTACCAACAAAATTCACATCCATAGATTCATTATTATTCTCAAGCAAAGTAGACAAAGGCATATCATTGGGATCAAGAGGAGTATTTTTAGGAGCAAACATCTTCATAAGTTCATCCATCTTTTCACTCAAAACATTGATTTCTTCTATAGCATGCACTTTTTACTAGAAAATCTTTTGGTGTGCAATTGAGAATAATTAGCCATAATATTATCAAGCAATTTGGTAGCATCTCCTAACGTAATTTCCATAAACGTGCCTCCCGCGGCCGAATCTAAAAGATTTCTAGAAGCAAAATTCAATCTGGCATAGAAATTTTGTATGATCATCCATAAATTCAAACCATGAGTAGGGCAATTGCGAAGCATTAATTTCATTCTTTCCAAAGATTGGGCAACATGCTCATGATCAAGTTGTTTAAAATTGATGATATCGTTCCTAAGAGTGATGATCTTAGCGGGAGGAAAATACTTAGAGATAAAAGCATCTTTGCACTTGTTCCAAGAATCAATACTATTTTTAGGCAAAGATGAAAACCAAACTTTAGCACGATCTCTAAGTGAAAATGGAAATAACTTCAATTTGACAATATTGTTATCCGTATCTTTCTTCTTTTGCATATCACACAAATCAACAAAATTATTTAGATGAGTAGCGGCATCTTCACTAGGAAGGCCGGCGAATTGATCTTTCATAACAAGATTCAACAAAGCGGTATTGATTTCACAAGACTCATCATTATTAAGAGGAGCAATCGGAGTACTAAGGAAATCATTATTATTGGTATTTGAGAAATCACACAATTTGGTATTATCTTGTGCCATGGCAACAAGTAATCCAACACACAAGCAAACAGAAAGGCAAAGGGAAAACGCAAATGGGAAAGAGAGGATAAGATTGGGAAAGAGAGGGCGAATAAAACGGTAAGGGTGAAGTGGGGGAGAGGAGAACGAGAGACAAATGGCAAATAATGTAATGCGAGAGATAGGGATTGCGATGGGTACTTGGTATAGTTGACTTGCTTGCAAGAGCCTCCCCGGCAACGGCGACAAAAATTCTTCTTGCTACCTCTTGAGCACTGTGTTGGATTTCCCCCAAGAGGAGAGGATGATGCAACAAAGTAGCGTAAGTATTTCCCTCAGTTTTTGAGAACCAAGGTATCAATCCAGTAGGAGACCACGCACAAGTCCCTCGTACCTACACAAAACGATAGCTACTCGCAACTAACGCGATTAGGGGTTGTCAATCCCTTCACGTCACTTACGAGAGTGAAATCTGATAGAGATGATAGACAATATTTTTGGTATTTTTGATAGATAGATGCAAAGTGAAAAGTAAAAAGCAAAGTAAAAACAAAGCAAGTAAATAAAGCGATAGAGATTGATATGATGAGAATAGACCCGGGGGCCATAGGTTTCACTAGTGGCTTCTCTCAAGAGCATAGATATTCTACGGTGGGTGAACAAATTATGTTGAGCAATTGATGAATCGAGCATAGTTATGAGCATATCTAGGCAACGATCATGTATATAGGCATCACGTCCGAGACAAGTAGATCAAACGATTCTGCATCTACTACTATTACTCCACTCATCGACCGCTATCCAAAGATGCATCTAGAGTATTAAGTTAAAAACAGAGTAACGCCTTAAGCACGATGACATGATGTAGAGGGATAAATTCATGCAATATGATAAAAACCCCATCTTGTTATCCTCGATGGCAACAATACAATACGTGCCTTGCAACCCCTTTCTGTCACTGGGTAAGGACACCGCAAGATTGAACCCAAAGCTAAGCACTTCTCGCATTGCAAGAACTACTAATCTAGTTGGCCAAACCAAAAAGGATAATTCGAGGAGACTTGCAAAGATAACTCAATCATACATAAAAGAATTCAGAGAAGAATCAAATATTTTCCATAGATAATACTGGATCATAAACCCACAATTCATCGGTCTCAACAAACACACCGCAAAAAGAAGATTACATCGAATAGATCTCCACGAGAGAGGGGAGAACATTGTATTGAGATCCAAAAGAGAGAAGAAGCCATCTAGCTACTAGCTATGGACCCAAGGTCTGAAGTAAACTACTCACACTTCATCGGAGGGGCTATGGTGTTGATGTAGAAGCCCTCCGTGGTGGATGCCCCCTCGGCGGGGCTCGGAAGAGGCCCCAAGATGGGATCTCGTGGATCTGAAGGTTGCGGCGGTGGAATTAGATTTTGGCTCTGCTCGATCGCTCGGGATACGAGGTATATATTGGAGGAAGGAGTCGCTGGAGCAACAGGGGCCCACGAGGTAGGGGCGCGCCTGGGGCGCCCCACCTCGTGACCGCCTCAGCACTTCTTGGAGTAGGGTCCAAGTCTCCTGGATCACGTTCGGTTAGAAAATCACGTTCCCGAAGGTTTCATTCCGTTTGGACTCCGTTTGATATTCCGTTTCTTCGAAACACTGAAATAGGCAAAAAACAGCAATTCTGGATTGGGCCTTCGGTTAATAGGTTAGTCCCAAAAATAATATAAAAGTGGAAAATAAAGCCCAATATAGTCCAAAACAGTAGATAAAGTAGCATGGAGTAATCAAAAATTATAGATACGTTGGAGACGTATCACCGCCACGAGGCAGAACCTTGGCGGAACCAATCTAGGGCTTCGGCGGAGCTGTTCTGTCGAGGAAACTTCCCTCCGGAAGGGGGAAACATCACCATCGTCATCACCAACGATCCTCTCATCAGGAGGGGTTCAATCTCCATCAACATCTTCACCAGCACCATCTCGTCTCAAACCCTAGTTCATCTCTTGTATCCAATCTTTGTACAAAACCTTAGATTGGTACCTGTGGGTTGCTAGTAGTGTTGATTACTCCTTGTAGTTGATGCTAGTTGGTTTATTTGGTGGAAGATCATATGTTCAGATCCTTAATGCATATTAATACCCCTCTGATTATGAACATGAATATGCTTTGTGAGTAGTTACGTTTGTTCCTGAGGACATGGGTGAAGTCTTGCTATTAGTAGTCATGTGAATTTGGTATTTGTTCGATATTTTGAAGAGATGTATGTTGTCTCTCTTCTAGTGGTTTTATGTGAACGTTGACTACATGACACTTCACCATTATTTGGGCCTAGAGGAAGGCATTGGGAAGTAATAAGTAGATGATGGGTTGCTAGAGTGACAGAAGCTTAAACCCTAGTTTATGCGTTGCTTCGTAAGGGGCTGATTTGGATCCACATGTTTCATGCTATAGTTAGGTTTACCTTAATACTTCTTTTGTAGTTGCGGATGCTTGCAATAGGGGTTAATCAGAAGTGGGATGCTTGTCCAAGAAAGGGCAGCACCCAAGCACCGGTCCACCCACATATCAAATTATCAAAGTAATGAACGCGAATCATATTAGCGTGAATGAAACTAGCTTGACGATAATTCCCATGTGTCCTCGGGAGTGCTTTTCTCATTATAAGAACTTGTCTAGGCTTGTCCTTTGCTACAAAAAGGATTGGGCCACCTTGCTGCACCTTATTTACTTTCATATCTTGTTACCCGTTACAAATTATCTTATCACAAAACTATCTGTTACCTACAATTTCAGTGCTTGCAGAGAATACTTTACTGAAAACCGATTGTTATTTACTTCTGCTCGTTGGGTTCAACACTCTTACTTATCGAAAGGACTACAATAGATCCCCTATACTTGTGGGTCATCAGTATTGAAAGTGCAACTCACTCCTATTGTTCCTACTACTTTTGTTGAGAAGCCACCTTTCCCTATTAGGATCAAGGATCATGCTAAAGCTTCAACTATTGTTCATAAGAGTAATACTAGAACATATACACCTCCCGAGCAAATTAAAGTTGAACCTAGTATTGCTATGGTTAAAGATCTCCTGGCTGATAATATTGATGAGCATGTTATTTACTTCTGTGAGGAAGCTGCTAATATTGCTAGACCCGACACTACAAAAAAAAGACACATCCGTGATATTTTGGGTCGAACGAATTTTTTCTGTCATACATATGACACTTCTATGACGATAATTGTGAGAAAACCCGGTATCATCATAGATGTGGTGGGCTCCTACTTCTATGACAAAAAATCATGATAGAAAATGGGCTTTTCGTCCTTGGCGTTCTGGAGACGTAGCTGCATGACATTCCTTGGGCCGTCCATGATGGAAAAAACCATGGTAGAAGCGAGGGCGAGGAAAATTTCGGGGAGTTCCCGGTTACGGTGGGAGGTCGGGGGCCGAGCGATGCGCATTTCTCTCGTACATGTACGCGCGTGTGTGCGAGGCGTTGGCTCTAACTGAACCATCGCGAGGCGTTGGGCTCTAACTGAGCCCAAGAGATTGCACTACAGGCTACGCGTTACTGAACCCAAGCGATCGATCGATGGTTGTTAACTGAACTCGATCGAGCGACTCCTTCGCTGCTGCTGCTAACTGAAGCCGATCGATTGGATGAACAGTGAGCGTTGCGGGGAGGGGGGGTTGGATGAATAGTGAGCGGTGGCGTTGCCTCTGGATGAACAGGACCCCGTGGCGTGGAGAGATGGATGAACAGTAGATGGTGGAGGGGTGCCCGTGGAGGGGTGGTTGAACAGTAGCCGGTGGAGTAGCGCGCCGTGTAGGCTGGATGAACAGGAGCCCGTGGAGGCTGGAGGAGGTCGAGGTAGCCCGTGGAGGCTGGAGGAGGTCGATGGTGGAGATGAACAGTATCCCGTGGAGTCCCATTTTACGGTACGCCACACCCCTCCTGATGAACAGGACCCTTGTTTCGACCGTAGCGCTCCAACACAAGTCCGTTTCGCTCGTTTTGCATTATGCCACACCCCTCCCGATCAACAGGACCCCCGTTTCGACCATAGGAGGTCTGTTTCATCCGTTTTGTGGTAAACCACACCCCTCCCAATCAACAGGACCCCCGTTTCGACTGTAGGAGGTCTGTTTCGTCCGTTTTGCGGTACACCACACCCCTCCCGATCAACAGGACCCCCGTTTCGACCGTAGGAGGTCCGTTTCCTCCGTTTTGCGGACGCGGACCCTCCCGATCAACAGACCCCGTTTGAGCGTGGCGGTCGAACACAAGGCCGCTTCTCTGCTCGCAAAGATGCCATGCCTCATTTGCATCGCCTGTTCCGTCCAATCCCTCCCGATGAACATGACGACACATTTCGTTCTGACCCAGCCGGTTAGCTCCCACACGTTCCGTTGCCTCCCAATGAACACGACGCATTCCGTTGCCTCCCCATGAACACGACGCATTCCGTTGCCTCCCCATGAACACAACGACGATGCTGTTTCTCCGTTCCGACCCAGCCATGTACACGAGCCTGGCCGTACGTATGCGCGAGTAGGCGTTCGAGACCTCGCCCGTATGTACACATACGTGGCCGTATTTTATTTCTTGCACACTGGCTGTTGTACGTACGTGTACATGCTACGTGCGCGCCTCTACTACGACACGTACACGCCTCTACTGCTACACGTGCACGCCTCTACATCGACCAGTATATATGTACGTACACATTCGCGACCAGAATGACAACGGTACGTATGCTTCGACCAGGTGGGTCCCGACTGTCAGGCACTTCCTGGCGTGCGATGATCTAGCTAGTGGGTCCCAGCAGTCAGGGGGCGAATTGTTTTTTTTGCCCGAACGCACTTCCTTGCGTGCGAAGATGTAGCTGGTGGGTCCCAGCAGTCAGGGGGAAATGTTTTTTTCGTGAAATACGGTGGCCCGTCCGGTGGTCCCTACTGTCAGGTGGAGGAATAATTATTTTGCGTGTAATAAGGAGGCACTTCCTTGTCATGCGGCCGTGACACAAACTGTCGACCTCTCCACGCATACCCACGCCCGATGGAAGCCGTTCCTTGACCATGTTGACCACGCCGCGCCGAGAGGACCAGGGCGGTGGACGACGGTGAAGCCTAGGATGGGGACAAAACGGAGCCGGGGAAGACACGACAGTGGATGCCCATGCATAGAGGAGTACGAGGGTTCACTGGTTCGCTACGGTGTGAGGCTGCCGTCGCCGTAGAATAACAGGGGGTGTGGGTGAGTAGAGGAATGGCCTGGCCAGCGGTGGGACTAGTAGGGGGCGGCGAGGCCTCCGCCGCATCGCAGCCGGCCACGGGAGGCAGGAGCACGAGGCACGACCGGCGCTGGTTTGGGGGGCTGGAGCAAGAAGTCCAGAGGTTGAAGAAGCACTATGGCCGTTGGATGGACATCGTACGGTCACTCGAGCTAGAATCGTGCATATTGACTAAGTTGACAAAGCCCTCCGTCCCTGTCAACTTAGTAGGCCCACAAGTCAGCCTGCCACTATATTGGGTCCCAGCTAACAGGGGGAGTATTCATTTTTTTTGTGCGTAATAAGGAGGCACTTCCTTGCATGCGAAGATATAGCTGGTGGATCCGAGCTGTCAGCAGCGGTAATGTTTTTTTCGTGAAATAAAGAGGCCCTTTCGGTGGGTCCCTGATGTCAGGTGGAGGAATCATTATTTTGCGCGTAATAAGGATCCATTTCCTTGCGTGCGGCCGTGGACCCAGCTGTCGGCCTCTCCACATACAGTCCACTTCAGATGCATGTCGGTCGTTGACCATGTTGACCAGGCCGCGCCGAGAGCACTAGGGCGGTGGACGACGGCGAGGCCTAGGAAGGGAACGACACGGAGGCAGGGAAGACTCAGAAGTTGTTTCCCACGCGGAGGGGAGTATGACTATATGAGGGTTTACTGGTTCGTCTGTAGTCGCCGGAGAATAACAGCAGGTGTGGGTGAGTAGAGGGATGGCTAGGCCAGTGATGGGAGTACGATGGGGCGGTGAGGCCTGCGCGGTAGCAAAGCCGGCCGCGGGGAGGAGGGAGCAGGCAGTCCCGCCGGCGCTTGTTTGAGCGGCTGGAGCAGGAAGAGCAGAGATTGAAGAAGCACGACGGCCGTTGGATGGACATCCAATAGTCATTGCTTGTGCGTCAACCTTTTTTTAGGAAAGCCTCAAATCTGTGGAAAACAGCATACAACCCATTTGCCATTATCTCTAATAATTTACAGCCCATTTGCTAATTCTTAAGGTTTTTTTGGAGCCCGTATTCTTTTTGTTAGCATTACAACCCATATTGTGGCCACGGTTAAAAAATTATACAAAATTTTGCATAGTTTGGTGCGGTCCGAACTGTTTTTAATCTCGAAATTTCGACTCACATTCAAACTAATTTTAAAAATAAATGTATATCAATATAAAATCCAAAAAATTCTCCACACATAAAAATTAATGTAATTTAAAATCTCGAAATGAAAAAAAAGATATTTGAAACGAATTGCCGGTTTGATGTGTTTTAAAAATGTACAACCCATTTCTCATTACTGATGGGCCATTTTCTCGGCCAGCCGAATGAAAGCTCTCCTCGTCTTGAAAGATTTGCAGCCCAACAGGCCGGACAAAGCGACTTACTTGGCAAATCACAAAAAAACTGGGTTGTGACCGTGGACCCAGCTATCAGCCTCTCCACGTACAGTACTCTTCCGATGGAAGTCGTTCCTTGACCACGCTAACCACACCACGCGGAGAGCACCAAGGTGTTGGACGACGGCGAGGCCTAGGAAGGGGAAGACGCGAAGCCGGGGAAGACGCGGAGCCGGGGAAGATGCGGCAGTGGAAGCCTGTGCAGAGAGGAGTACGAGGGTTCACTGGTTCGGCTGTGTTGTGAGGCTGCCGTCGCCGCAGGGCCTGGCCAGCGGTGGGAATAGTAGGGCATGGTGAGGCCTCCGCGGCAGCACAGCCGGCCACAGGAGACAGGAGCATGCGGCACGACCAGCGCTACTTTGGGCGGCTGGAGCAAGAAGAACAGAGGCTGAAGAAGCACTACGGCCGTTGGATGGACATCGTACGGTCACTGGAGCTAGAATCGTTCATATTGACTAAGTTGACAAAGCCCTTTGTCCCCGTCAACTTAGTAGGCCCACAAGTCAGCCTCCCACCAAGGTGGGTCCCAGCTAGCCGAGGGAGTATTCATTTTTTTGTGCGTAATAAGGAGGCCCTTCCGATGGGTCCGAGCTGACAACGGGGGGAACATTTTTTTCATGAAATATGGTGGCCCGTCCGGTGGGACCCAACAGTCTGGGGGAAATGTTTTTTTCACAAAATACTGGTGGCCCGTCCGGTGGGTCCCCGCTGTTAGGTGGAGGAATAATTATTTTTTGCATAATAAGGAGGCACTTCCTTGCGGCCGCCGTGGAGCCAGCTGTCAGCCTCTCCACGTACAATACTCTTCCGATGGAAGTCGGTCATTGACCACAGTGACCACGCCGCGCTAAGAGCATCACGACGGTGGACGACAGCGAGGCCTAGGAAGGGGACGACATGGAGCCGGGCAAGACGCGGCAGTGGATGCCCACGCGGAGAGGAGTACGAGTGTTCACTCGTTCGGCTGCGGTGTGAGGCTGTCGTCGCCGCAGAATAACAGGGGGTGTAGGTGAGTAGAGGGATGGCCTGGCCGGTGGTGGGAGTAGTATGGGGGCTGTCGGTGTCAAAACCGGCGGATCTCGGGTAGGGGGTCCCGAACTGTGTGTCTAGGCGGATGGTAACAGGAGACAAGGGACACGATGTTTTTACCCAGGTTCGGGCCCTCTCGATGAAGGTAAAACCCTACTCTTGCTTGATTGATATTGATGATATGGGTAGTACAAGAGTGGATCTACGACGAGATCAAGGAGGCTAAACCCTAGAAGCTAGCCTATGGTATGATTGTTGTAATGGTTGTGTTGTCCTACGGACTAAAACCCTCCGGTTTATATAGACACCGGAGAGGGTTAGGGTTACACAGAGTCGGTTACAATGGTAGGAGATCTACATATCCATATCGCCAAGCTTGCCTTCCACGCCAAGGAAAGTCCCATCCGGACACGGGTCGAAGTCTTCAATCTTGTATCTTCATAGTCTTGGAGTCCGGCTGACGATGATAGTCCGCTGTCCGGACACCCCTAGTCCAGACTCCTCAAGAGCCCTGAACCAGGGCTTCAATGACGATGAGTCCGTAGCGCATAATGTTCGCTCATTGCAAGGCGGGTTCCTCCTCCGAATAATTCATAGAAGATTGTGAACACCAGGATAGTGTCCGACTCGCAAAATAATTTCCACATTCCACCTTAGAGAGAATAATATGTACACAAGTTCAATCTGGCGACGATTTTGTGGCATGACGCCACGCCACTACCAAGCCTTTATCGAATCGTTTTTATTATACCACCTCGGTAGCGTTTAGCGAAGCGGTTTCCTTGGCATGTCTTGTCGAAGCAGAGATCGTGTTCCCCTTATTCCGGGATTCCCATCAATACGGACGTGGGTAACCCAACCGCGCCCGTTGCCACGCCCCCTCTATCGAAGGCGAGTCCCGAACGGTCACGGAGACGGTTCTTGGTATTCTCCCTCTTTATAATGGGACCAAGGCTCATTTCTTTTCTTCAGTCCTCCATCCAATCTTCTCCTTGCCCCATGTTCCAACACCCAGAGCCCCAGATTCGAGCGCTTCGGACCTTCAACAATGTCTGGCTCCGACCTTCAGGGCCGGTGGATGCTGACGGAGGAGGACGTGCTAAAGCTGCGAGAGGCCAAGTACCTGTCTTATGAGATTTCGCACAGGTTGCCCGCCGAAGGGCAGGCTATCCCCACCCCCGAGCCCGGCGAGTACGTCGTTTTTGTATCCCACCTCCGTCGGGGTTTAGGCTTCCCGATGGATCCTTTTGTGAGAGGGCTCATGTTTTACTATGGGTTGGAATTCCACGACTTGGCTCCGGAGTCCATCCTCCATATTTCTGCATTTATTGTCGTCAGGAAGCCTTCCTCTCGCCACCCTCACTTCGCTTGGAGCTTAAGACCTTCGACGTGAAGTCAAGATGATGGAGGGGCGTCAAGTAGAGTCTTGGCGGGCGGTTGTGGCGAAGGGCCGACGCTCCATGGCCCGAGGGCTCTTTCCAGGAGGAGCTCGGCTTGTGGCAGTAGGAGCGGTTCTATATAAACGCTCCCAGGGGCAACAGGCAGAAGCCGCCACCCATCTTCCGCTCGGGCCCTCCACAGCGGCTGATGTCATGGGTCAGCCAAGGGCTCAATTGGGGGCCGCCAAAGGACGTGCCCCTACTGCAGGGCCGGATTCGAGACCTCCAAGCGAGGGAGATCGATCTGGTTGTGGTGATGCAGGTCATGCTGATTAGGCGTCTCCTGCCCTGCAAACGCCACCCTCTCCGGCTGTGGGAGTTTAATCCGGAGGGACCACGGATTCTCTAACACTTCATGGGTATGACACCCGTGGAGATGTACAAATTATTCTTCGGATCACGAGAGGCGTGTCCGGAATTGACCGAGGACGCCGGCCTAAGCTGCAATCGCCCGGATACACAAGTGAGTAGCTCCGAGTCTGGACATACCGTTTGTTTGCCTTTCTATGATTTGCCTTTTGACCAATTTCCTTCTAAACAGGAGTGGATAGTGCAAGCAAAACTGATACGGTGTCCGGCCCCTCTCCCGGAGACCGCGCCGGATCCCGTGCTGGTCAGGATGCTGGAGGTTGCGCCTTCAGAAGAAGGCGAAGGGGAAAATAGAGGAGCTACCGCCTCGCCCAAGGAGGCTTTTGAAAGAGGGGGGATCGAGAATCCCTCCCTCCAAGGGGAGAAAAGGACAGCCTCCGAAGACCCGGAGGTCCAAGCCCCTAAGCGGGGGAAGAAATCTTCACGAGAGGGTCCTGCGTCCGGGGAGGCCCCGGCCGCACAGTCTCCCCTAAAGAATCAGCCCTCCAGCGAGCCGTAAGTAGAAAAAAAAGGAGTTTTGTAATAAGGGACATCCCTATTTGTGCTTCTGAGGATAACTCAAGTTTTTACCTTGTAGTTCGGATCTCCGTCCTTCGCAGATGAGCTCGTCTTCGGGGGACCTTCGTCCGGAGATGGTGGAGAGCGAGACGCCTCCGTCCGTTGCACCGTCGGATAGGGCGGACGAGCCTGAAGTGTCATCACGGAGGGTATCCCCGAGTCCGGCAAAGCCGAATAGTTCGGCACCAACTGGTGTGCGGCCGGGGGAGCTGAAGGATCTGCTTGAGAGGGCGTCCATCTCAGAAGATCACCATGCATTGATGAGTATGGTGATTGAAGGATTTCGTCACCAAGGCGGATTATGAATGCCGCGGGAGTTTGTCAAGGGGTTTGAGGTACGTAAAAATGACACACCTTTTGACAGTTTTACACATAAAGTGCGCCCTGTATAGATAGTAGCCCCTGAGACTTGGTAGGTTGTCGAAAGCGACAGCGTGCCGAGGTTCAAAATCGCAGGTTTTAATTTTCGCCGTTCCTATGCAGGTGGCGGATCATCCGGGGGCCAGCCGGACTGATGGAGTTGCTGAACTAAAGCGGCAACTCGACGTTGCTGATGCGGACATCGCGCTAGTCAACAGGCGACTTGACGAGTCGCAAGGTAAGTGTTTATTTGCGGTCACCTAGTAAGGGAGCCGAAGCCCGCTCCTTACAACATGTGTGTGAAATGCAGATGGTGCCGCTGCTGTGGAGAGCCTTCGGGACGAACTTGCTCAAGCCAAGGAGCAAGCCAGAAGGAGTGATGCGGCTGCCTCGAGGGCGGCCGAGGACTTAGAAGCCGAAAGGGCTGCACACTGCCGAAGCAGAGAAGAGATGGCCGAAATGGCTGTGAAGTTAAAAGATGCTACCGACCGCAATGAGGTTCTTGAAAAGGAGCGCCTAGCGGAGCGACAAGACCTGGGGAAGGGCACCGCCGAAGCCAAGGATGCCCGTTCTGCGATGCGGGCTATAAAGGAGGAGCTGCACCAAGCCGGAGACATTGTGGCTGGCAAGCCCTTTCTGCTGCGCCGAAGGTTTACGGATCCAAAGTATGCTCAGCTTGGCCAGCTATGGGGTCCGGAGGATCCTTATATGGACTTAGCGGCGAGTGTGGCGGATGACGTTGTGCACTTCCGAAGTCAGAAGGATCACAAGACGGAAGAGCTGTTTTGGTCTCAATTCCATAGTCCGGAGCGTTCACTTCCGTTGACCGATCGGTTGGCCGAGTGGGCTGAGCTGAATAGGTTGTCAGGACTTGCCATGACGGATATCGTGACTCATGTCTGGCCGGATAGGCCCAAGCCGAAGAGCTATTTCGGCTTATTGCAGCAGTTTCTTGGGGCGGTGTCGCATATCAAGGCGATGAAGCGGTCGGCCTGCATAGAGTGTGCACGGATGGCCCTCGCCCGTGTGAGGACACCTTGGACGGAGATGGATGCCACCGCTGTTGCGACCCAGGGTTCGGACGAGAGCCGGTTACCCGCCGAGCACTATTTTGGGGAAGTTCTGCGTGGTGCTCGTGTAATAGAGTCGCAATGCTCAAAAAATGTCACGTTCAAATGAATGTTTTCGTTTGTAAAACGATGTTTATGATGTAGGCGCTTTTGGTACTTGTGCGTTCAAGTATTGAAATATCTCCTGTGCAGCCGTTTATGTATACTTGTGTATAACCTGAAAGATGGCAGTCGTTGGCTTCAGCCCCCACGCACAAGGTGCGGGGGTGTTCGCAAAAAATAGCGCATTTTCACACTTAATCCGCCGTCTCGGTCCTGTGAAGGAGGTGGTAGCGTAGCAAATGAGGCAACCGGACTATAATGCTTTATCACTTTCACTTAGCCATAGGAGTTCGAGGGTGGGGCTACGATATAGCCCCTAGGGGCACCGCGCTCTCCGAATTCGGGCGTATGTGCTCGACCGAAACGGTCCTTCGTCAAAGTGGAGGATTTCTAAACATTCCGGTAGTTGATCGAGTGGTTGACCAGTCTCTCGCCAGATCATGACGATCGGTTTCGGCTTTCATCGAGGTGCTTGCCCGGCAACCGGGCACAATCGCAGAGTTCTCCGGTGCCGTGTTAGCCGATGATACGGAACGTAAGGCAGCAAAACACGGAGCCGGGCAAACCCAACATTTGACCAAAGACATGATTCGTAGCTGATGCATATAAGGCCTAATCTCGAGACGCCAACACTCCCTAAGGTGTTCGGTCTTTATAATAACGGCGAACCATGCCCTAAGCCCCTAGTGTCCGTGCACGGCAAGGTCTTCGCGCGCCGATGCCAAAACGCCAGCTCCTCTCTGGTTATAATGAGAAACCAGGGATTATAGCAACAAGAGACAAAAAAAGGTTTACGCAGGTCTTAATCAAAAGAATCCTTGCAATGGGTCCCTCTCGCACGCCTCTGCTTTGTGTCTCCGTTGCCGTATCCTGACGGGTGTGCATGTTGTTCATCCGTAAAAGAGAGGAACTTAGTTTGAAAGGAAATCGTGCGAAAAGTGCATAAAAATTGAAATATTAATAAATGAATAAAGTTGAGCCTATATTAGCTCGTTATTGCTTATATGCACAGCCCCCTGTGAAGGGGTGTGCGCTAGGAGCCCCTAGTTTATTTATTCGACTCGTCTAGCCGTGTCCGGGTCTTAAACGACCTTTTAATGAAATGATGCCACGTGGACCGGCATTTTAAGTGTAAGAGACGCGTAATGTGGTATTGCGTTAAAGCGGACAAAAGCTTCACGTCCCAATAGTGCTTGGTAGCTACTTTTGAATGGGGCGACATGAAAGATTAGCTTTTCGCGTCGGAAGTTGTCAGGTGACCCGAACACAACTTCTAGTAATAAGGAGCCTGTGCACTTGGCGTAAGGGCTCAAGGCGCACTCCTTTAAAGGAAGTGCGGCTATGTCGAATTTTAGTAAGGTCTATCCCCAACTTGCGGATTGTGTTCGGATATAGCAGGTTTGAATCGCTGCCGCCGTCCATCAGGACTTGTGTAAATTGTAGTCCGTCGATTATAGGATCCAATATCAGAGCAGTCCATCCTGCATTTTGAATGCTTCTGGAATAATCCAGGTGGTCGAAAGTGATTGGTTTTGACATCCAACCTCAAGGTTCCGCTGGGGTGGATCATGCGGCACTTATTTTAGCGGGTGCCGCATTGTTTTTCCATACTATCACATGAAGTGAGTTTACTGTTTTGACTTCTTGTGGGAAAGTCTTTTGCTTTCCGGTGCTCTGCTAGTGGGGTTCATCATCATCCTCGCTTGGCGCGTCGAGCCCCTTGTGTTCGGCGTTGAGTCGGCCGGACTGTTTGAAAACCCAACAATCTCGGTGGGTGTGGTTTGCAGGCCTTCCGGAGGTACTGTGGATTTGACATATCCGATCCAAAATTTTGTTTAAGTTGGATAGCTCATCACTGTTGTCCTTAAGAGGCAGTGTTTTATTGTTTGGCCGTGAGCTTTTGAATCCGGCGTTGACCGCCGTGTTCTTTGGGCTTTTTTCTTTATTTCGGCGCTGATCCTTTCTGCGCCGTGATTTTCCGTTTCCATCTCTGATCTCGGATGTACTCGGGTCGCTGGTGCTGCATCTTGCTAGCGAGCTGTCTTCCCCCACGCAAAAGCGGGTCATGAGGCTTGTTAGCGCGGCCATTGTTCTCGGCTTCTCTTGGCCGAGGTGTCTGGCGAGCCATTCGTCTCGGACGTTATGTTTAAAAGCTGCTAAGGCTTTGGCGTCCGGACAGTCGACTATTTGGTTCTTTTTGGTAAGGAACCTGTTCGAATTTATGCTACCGACTCTCCGGCTGTTGAGTTATGTGACTTAAATCGTCTGCATCCGGAGGGCGGACATAAGTCCCTTGAAAATTTGCTCTAAACGCGTCCTCGAGCTCTTCCCAGCTTCCAATAGTGTTTTCTGGGAGGCTTTTGAGCCAATGCCGGGCTGGTCCTTTGAGCTTGAGTGGTAGATATTTTATGGCGTGGAGATCATCTCCTCTAGCCATGTGTATGTGGAGGATATAATCCTCAATCCAGACTCCAGGGTCTGTTGTTCCGTCGTATGCCTCTATGTTTACGGGTTTGAATGCACTGGAAATTATGATCCAAAGACCTCATCGGTGAAACATAGTGGGTGTCGGCGCCCAATATTTGGGTGTGCCGTTGTCTTCGAACACTTGGCGTGTTATGTTGCTTCCTGGGGCCCTCTTTTTTGGCCCATAAATGGACCTGGTCGGGCCATCTGTTTTCCGAGGATCATAAGCCGGCTTGTGTGCGGCGCCGCGCTTCGCTTTGGCTGTCATCGGCGCCTATCCGCCAGCGGCCCTCTTTGTTTTTTGACCGTGGGGCTCTATGGCTTCCTCGTCAAATTCGCAGCAACTTGCGCTTCGGGTAGCTTTTGTTTGGTGGCCATTGCCATATTTGTCTGCGGTCTTGAGTACTTTGCTCCACCTCATTCTGAGTATGTCTTCCGCTGTTTTGAGCTTCCTCTTTTCCTTCTTCAGGCTTCTTGTAGTGGTGAGAAGTCTTTTGTGAGTGTCCTTATGCTCCGGTGGTGTGTCCGGCGTGAGATTGACTGGACTGTTGTTTTCGCCAGGCATAGATTGATTATCCGATTCATCCTGTTCGGATGGTTGCTTGGTTGCATGTTCGTCGCCCACTGATTTTCCCTGCTCTATTGCTGGGTCCTTAGGAGTGCTGTTGTTGTCGAGGCGGGACTTAGGGCGGCGCCTACGTTGCCGTTTTGGTTGTTTTTCGGCGGAATTATCCTTTGTCGTTTCCCGTTGTTCCTTGTTATCGCTTCCTTTTGGGGTGTCCACCATATATACACCATGGGTTGGGGTGGCCTTCGAGTGCTCTGTGAGCGTTGGTTCTTGATCGTCTCCGGCATCGTCGTCCATACCGTCGATGTCTTCGGAGTCGTAGTATAGCATGTCGGTTAGATCGTCGACAGTGGCTACAAAGTGGGTGGTGGGTGGGCTTTGAATTTCTTCGTCGTCCCCATCCCAACCATCCTGGCCGCAGTCCGGCCAGGGCTCTCCTGATAGCGAGAGATGTTTTAGCGAATTTAGGATGTCGCCAAAAGGTGAGTGCTGAAAGATGTCCGCAGCGGTGAACTCCATGATCGGCGCCCAATCGGATTTGATTGGCAGGGGCGTAGGAGGTTCGGAGTCCGGTAGGGAGTCCGGCACCTCGGAGTCACGGGCTTTATAGGGGACAAGGTCGGTATTCGGATCCATAGCCGTAGTGGTTGCAGCTCCCGAGGCGGTGTCCAACCACCCGTCCTCAATCTGCGCGATCGGCTCCGAACTATGGGTCGGAGCGGATTCATGTGCGGCCTCCAAGGTACTGTCCGGCGGCAGAGTTAGATCATGCCCATCGTGATAGTGCGGCACGCTCGGCTGCGGCTCGGATCCATCGAAGATCAAGTCTCCGCGGATGTCCACTGTGAAGTTTAGGCTTCCAAATCTGACCTCATGGCCAGGGGCGTAGCTTTCGATCTGCTCCAGATGGCCAAGTGAATTGCCCGCATCTTGGCCGCCCGAATCTGAAGATCTGTCCGGGGAGAAAAGTCTCACCCTGGACTGCGTCGTTGTTTATTGAAGAAGCCATCAAGCCTATCGGTGACGACACAAAGGAACTCTCAATGAAAGCACCAGTGTCGGTGTCAAAACCGACGGATCTCGGGTAGGGGGTCCCGAACTGTGTGTCTAGGCGGATGGTAACAGGAGACAAGGGACACGATGTTTTTACCCATGTTCGGGCCCTCTCGATGGACGTAAAACCCTACTCCTAATTGATTGATATTGATGATATGGGTAGTACAAGAGTGGATCTACCACGAGATCAAGGAGGCTAAACCCTAGAAGCTAGCCTATGGTATGATTGTTGTAATGGTTGTGTTGTCCTACGGACTAAAACCCTCCGGCTTATATAGACACCAGAGAGGGTTAGGGTTACACAGAGTCGGTTACAATGGATGGAGATCTACATATCCGTATCGCCAAGCATGCCTTCCACGCCAAGGAAAGTCCCATCTGGACACGGGTCGAAGTCTTCAATCTTGTATCTTCATAGTCTTGGAGTCCGGCTGACGATGATAGTCCGGCTGTCCGGACACCCCCTAGTCCAGGACTCCCTCAGGGGCGGTGAGGCCTCCGCGGTAGCACAGCCGGCCACGGGAGGCAAGAGCAGGCGGCACGACCGGCGCTGCTTTGGGCGGCTGGAGCCAGAAGACCAGAGGTTGAAGAAGCACTATGGCCATTGGATGGACATCATACGGTCACTGGAGTATTGACTAAGTTGACAAAGCCCTCCGTCCCCGTCAACTTAGTAGGCCCACAAGTCAGCCCAACAATATGGTGAGTCCTAGCTAGCAGGGGGCCTTCATTTTATTGGGCGTAATAAGGATGCACTTCCTTGCATGCGAAGATGTAGCTGGTGGGTCCGACCTGTCAGCGGGGGGAACATTTTTTTGCGGAATACAGAGGCCCTTCCTGTGGGTCCTAGCTGTCAGGTGGAGGAATCATTATTTTGCGCATAATAAGGAGGCATTTCCTTGCGTGCGGCCGTGGACCCAGCTGTCAGCCTCTCCACGTACAGTCCACTTCTGATGGATGTCGTTCATTGACCATGTTGACCAGGCCACGCCGAGAGCACCAGGGCGGTGGACGACGGCGAGGCCTAGGAAGGGAACGACACGAAGCCAGGGAATACTCGGCAGTTGTTTCCCACACGGAGGAGTACGAGGGTTTACTGGTTCGTCTGCCATCGCCGAAGAATAACAACATGTGTGGGTGAGTAGAGGGATGGCTAGGCTAGCGATGGGAGTACGGTGGGGCCATGAGGCCTCTGGCGCAAAGATAGCCGTCATGAGAGGAGGGAGCAGGCAGTCCCGCCGGCGCTTGTTTGAGCGGCTGGAGCATGAAGAGCAGAGATTGAAGAAGCACGATAGCCGTTGGATGGACATCCAACAGTCACTGCTCTCGTGTGTTACTAAGTTGATAGGACGTTGCGTGTGCGTCAACCTTTTTTTATGAAAGCTTACGCGTCAGCCTGTAGAAGGCGCACAAGTCAGCCTCAAATCTATGGAAAACATCATTCAACCCATCTTCCATTATTTCTAATAATGTACAACCCATTTGCTAATTCTTAAGAATTTTTTTGGAGCCCATCTTCTTTTTGTTAGTATTACACCCCATATTGTGGCCACGGTTAAAAAGTATACGAAATTTTGCATATTTCGGTGCGGTCAACTGTTTTTAATCCAGAAATATCGATTCACATTCAAACTATTTTCAAAAATAATTTACATAAATATAAAATTCAAATAATTGTCCACGCATAAAAATCAATGGAATTTAAGATCTTTTAATGAAAAAAATTGAAACTAATTCCCGGTTTGATGTGTTTTAAAAATGTACTGCCCATTTCTGGGCAAACCGAATGAAACTCTCCTCGTCTTGAAAGATTTGCAGCCCAGCAGGGCCGATAAAGAAAGTAGGCCTTGTTTGGGTATTTCTTTAAAAAAATAGAACTGGGCTCGCCATTTTCAGCAAGAAAAAAACACAACTAGGCTCATGATGTGGTAATCATAAATAAAACCCTGGCTAGACGGGCCAAAGCCCCCGCACAGCCCCGTTGTTACCCTGATCCGTGATACGTCTCCGTCGTATCTACTTTTCCAAACACTTTTGCCCTTGTTTTGGACTCTAACTTGTATGATTTGAATGGAACTAACCCGGACTGACGCTGTTTTCAGCAGAATTGCCATGGTGTTGTTTTATGTGCAAAAAATAAAAGTTCTCGGAATGACCTGAAACTCCATGGAATATCTTAGAATAAATAATAAAAAATCCTCGCCAAACATGAAGGCCAGGGGGCCCACACCCTGTCCACGAGGGTGGGGGCGCGCCCCCCTAGGGCGCGCCCCCTACCTCGTGGGCCCCCTGGTGGCCCTCCGACGCCAACTCCAACTCCATATATTGGCTTTCGGGGAGAAAAAATAAGAGAGAAGAAATAATCGCATTTTACAACACGGAGCCACCGCCAAGCCCTAATCTCTCTCGGGAGGGCTGATCCGGAGTCCGTTCGGGGCTCCGGAGAGGGGGATTCGTCGCCGTCGTCATCATCAACCATCCTCCATCACCAATTTCATGATGCTCACCGCCGTGCATGAGTAATTCCATCGTAGGCTTGCTGGACGGTGATGGGTTGGATGAGATTTATCATGTAATCGAGTTAGTTTTGGTAGGGTTTGATCCCTAGTATCCACTATGTTGTGAGATTGATGTTGCTATGACTTTGCTATGCTTAATGCTTGTCACTAGGGCCCGAGTGCCATGATTTCAGATCTGAACCTATTATGTTTTCATGAATATATGTGAGTTCTTGATCCTATCTTGCAAGTCGATAGTCACCTACTATGTGTTATGATCCGGAAACCCCGAAGTGACAATAATCGGGACCACTCCCGGTGATGACCATAATTTGAGGAGTTCATGTATTCACTATGTGCTAATGCTTTGTTCTGGTTCTCTATTAAAAGGAGGCCTTAATATCCCTTAGTTTCCAATAGGACCCCACTTCCACGGGAGGGTAGGACAAAAGATGTCATGCAAGTTCTTTTCCATAAGCACGTATGACTGTATACGGAATACATGCCTACATTACATTGATGAATTGGAGCTAGTTCTGTGCAACCCTATGTTATGACTGTTACATGATGAACCGCATCCGGCATAATTATCCATCACTAATCCGTGCCTACGAAGTTTTCCATATAATCGTTCTCGCTTATTTACTTTTCCGTTACTCTTTGTTACAATCACTCAAAATATCAAAAACATTACTTTTGTCGTGTCTTTACTTTTGTTATCTTTACCACCACTATCATATTACTTTGCTACTAAACACTTTGCTGCAGATACTAAGTTTCCAGGAGTGGTTGAATTGACAACTCAGCTGCTAATACTTGAGAATATTCTTTGGCTCCCCTTGTGTCGAATCAACAAATTTGGGTTGAATACTCTACCCTCGAAAACTGTTGCGATCCCCTATACTTGTGGGTTATCAAGACCTATTTCTGGCGCCGTTGCCGGGGAGCATAGCTCTATTCTTTGAGTCACTTGGGATTTATATCTGCTGGACACTATGAAGAACTTGAAAGACGATCGAACTACTATTTTGCCCTCAACTACGTGGGGAGGTAAGGAACTGCCATCTAGCTCTGCACTTGATTCACCCTCTGTTATAAGTAAGCTAGCAACACCTAAACCTGCTACTGCTATGAATTCTGATATGTCACATGTTATTGATGATGCCACTTCTACTATGCATGATACTTATGATGAAACCACTTCTATGCTTGATACTACTGTGCCCCTTGGTGAATTTCTTAATGAGCAAATTGCTAGGTCTAGAGAAAGAGAAATTATTGAATCTGAATATGATGATGAGAGTGATGATGAAAATATGCCTGCTATTCCTGAGGGTTATCTTTTTGATGTGGAATCTTCTGCAGCTATTTTTGCTTGCCAGGATAGATACGAACTTAAGAGGCTACTAGTTAAATGGAGTAAAGAATCTCTTAGAGATAGAATGAGACCCGACCCTGCTTTTGCTACTTCACCTATTTGTGTTCCCGATAAGGATTATTATGAATTTTCTGTTGATCCAGATATAATCACTTTGGTTGAATCTGATCCTTTCTATGGCTATGAATCTGAAACTGTTGTGACACATCTTACTAAGTTAAATGATATAGCTGCCCTGTTTACTAATAATGAGAGATCGCGCTACCTTTATTTACTCAAAATATTTCTGTTCTCATTAAAGGGTGATGCTAAGATATGGTTTAATTCTCTTGATCCTGGTTGTGTGCGTAGTCCCCAGGATATGATTTATTACTTCTCTGCTAAATATTGCCCTGCTCATAAGAAACAAGCTGATTTGAGGGAAATATACAACTTCGTGCAAATTGAAGAAGAGAGTTTCCCACAAGCTTGGGGGAGGCTTCTCAAGTTACTTAATGCTTTGCCTGATCATCCTCTTAAGAAACCTGAAATACTTGATATCTTTTATAATGGACTAACTGATGCTTCCAGAGATTACCTGGATAGTTGTGCTGGTTCTCTTTTCAGGGAAAGAACACCGGATGAAGCTGAAATTCTATTTAATAATTTGTTGACAAATGAAAATAATTGGGCACCTCCCGAGCCAATTACTGAGCCTATTCCTAAACCAACTCCGAAGAAGAGAGGTGTTCTATTTCTCAGTCCCGAAGATATGCAAGAGGCAAAGAAATCTATGAAAGAAAAAGGTATTAAAGCTGAAGATGTTAAGAATTTACCTCCTATTGAAGAAATACACGGTCTTAATTTACCGCCTGTTGAAGAAGTATATGATCTCAATTACTTATTCACTGAAGAACCTCCTGATCTCGATATCCCGACACAGGTAGTAAAGGTAAATTCTCTCTATAGATATGATAAAAATGAAGTCCCTCCTACTAAAATTGCTAGTCAATGCTTGGATGAGTTTGATGACTTTATGTTTAAGCAAGATGACTTTAATGCTTATTTTGGTAGACAACTAAAACAGAATACCTTTATGATTAAACACATGGGTGATTTTATGGCTAATATTAGAGGTGAACTTAAACTTGTTAGCAAACATGCTTCTATGGTTACCACTCAAGTAGAACAAGTACTTAAAGCTCAGAAAGAAGTGCTTGATGAAATTAATAGTAAGAAAAATGATTATGCTGTTAGAGTGGCTACTAGAACTGGTAGAATGACTCAGGAACCTTTGTATCCTGAAGGCCACCCTAAGAGAATCGAGCAAGAATCTCAGAGAAATAATATTGATGTACCTAGTTCTTCCAAAAGGAAGAAAAAGAAAAATGATAGGACTTTGCAAACTTCTAGTGAACCTATTGCTGAACCACCTGAGAATCCAAATGATATCTCTATTTCTGATGCTAAAACACAATTAGGTGATGAACATGAACCTAGTGAAAATGTTAATGATGATGTTCATGATGATGCTCAACCTAGTAATGATAATGATGTAGAAGTTGAACCTGCTGTTGATCTTGATAACCCACCATCAAAGAATCAATGTTATGATAAAAGAGACTTCGTTGCTAGGAAACATGGTAAAGAAAGGGAACCATGGGTTCAGAAACCCATGCCTTTTCCTCCGAAACCATCCAAGAAAAAGGATGATGAGGATTTTGAGCGCTTTGCTGAAATGATTAGACCCATCTTTTTGCGTATGCGATTAACTGATGTGCTCAAAACAAAACCTTATGCTAAGTATACGAAGGATATCATTAGTAATAAAAGAAAGATACCGGAAGCTGAAATTTCCACCATGCTTGCTAATTATACCTTTAAGGGTGGAATACCAAAGAAACTTAGAGATCCAGGAGTACCTACTATACCATGCTCCATTAAGAGAAATTATGTTAAAACTGATTTATGTGATCTTGGAGCCGGTGTCAGTGTTATGCCTCTCTCTTTATATCATAGACTTGACTTGAATAAGTTGACACCTACTGAAATATCTTTGCAAATGGCTGATAAATCAACTGCTATACCTGTCGGTATTTGTGAGGATGTGCCTGTTGTAGTTGCAAACATTACTATTTTAACGGACTTTGTTATTCTTGATATTCTCGAGGATGATAGTATGTCTATTATTCTTGGAAGACCTTTCCTTAATACTGCAGGGGCTGTTATTGATTGCAACAAAGGCAATGTCACTTTTCATGTTAATGACAATGAACACACGGTACACTTTCTGAGGAAACAACCTCAAGTTTATAGTATCAACTCTATTGAAAAATTCCATCGATTATATTTGGAGGTTTTGAATTTCCTCTCCCTACTGTCAAGAAAAAGTATGATATTCTTATTATTGGGGATTTTCATATCCCCGTTGAGGTAACTTAGTGTTATTCGAAATTTCTCCGGTTCCGTGTTATTCGGAATGAGTTTGTTAACAAGACTTGATCAACCTTGTTAGTAGGTTCATTTTGATGATCGCGAGATGGATGAAACTAGAAGCACAACTTTCTATACCCTCTTTATATTTTCTGTTATTTAGTAGAAATAAAGTAAAATAGTATTTTTCTGTCTATTTCCTCACTTATCCATGCAATATAAAAATATCCCGAAAATAAAAGTCCTCAGAATGCCATGCCAATTTAATATAAAAGTCCTCAGAGTCATCATCCTTCTTATTAAAAGCACCCGCTAGAGAGCACACTGTCGTTTGCATTCATTATAATAGGTTTATATTGGGTATGACTTGACTGGATCTCTTTTACCATGAATTACAATGTTTAGTCAGTCCTTGATCTTTAAAGGTGCTCTGCATTTATGTTTTGCGGTCTCAGAAAGGGCTAGCGAGATACCATTTTGTTATATCATGTTATAATTATTTTGAGAAAGTGTTGTCATCCGAGTTTTGTTATTATAGCTCGCTAGCTGATTGTGCTATTGATATGAGTAATTGTGAGACCTATGTGTTATTGTGAGTATGGTAGTTCATATTATTTGCTGAAACTTGAATGCTGGTTTTTCATGTTACAACAACAAGAGCAAACAGAGTTTGTAAAAGTTTTTCTTTTTCTCTTTCAGTTTGTCAACTGAATTGCTTGAGCACAAGCAAGGGTTTAAGCTTGGGGGGGTTGATACGTCTCCGTCGTATCTACTTTTCCAAACACTTTTGCCCTTGTTTTGGACTCTAACTTGTATGATTTGAATGGAACTAACTCGGACTGGCGTTGTTTTGTGCATCATGTTTAAAATTCTCAGAAACCTGAAATGGGGATTGCCTAAACCCTAGCATTAAAGGAATTCATTAGGTTCAACCAAAAATATTTTTAGTAAGTCCAAATGGCTTTCAAAAATGTTCATCATTTATGGAAAATACTATATCAGTAGCCAAAGGTGATGCACATTTTTCCATGACATATTTGGGCTCTGAATTAAATCATACTCTATTTGCGTTTGGGCATTTAAATGTTAGTAAATATTTTAGATGTCCAAATAATCCCAAACCAAAATGTTCCATGTTGGATATATTCTAAACATTGGGCATGTGCAGTTTGGTGATTTTTGAAAGTTCCTAGATATTTTTAGTAATGTCACAAACTTATAGAACAAAAGAAAAATAGAATTAAAGAGAGAGAGAGGACATACACGAGCCTTTGTGCACAGCAGCCCATCTGGCGGGCCACTGGCGACCCGTTGGTGGCCCAGCCAACCAGTGCACTGCTTCTTCAACCTTACGCGGAAGGAGAAGCGAGTCGTGGCGGCGCTTGCCCCACATGACCACCTCACCTTGCCACCTCCTGCCTCCCCTTCACGCCACGGAGGCGCTGGCGCCTCCCTCACTTTCCCCTCGCTCTGGACCATTTCCCCTCCTCTGCTCTCTCTCTACTTGCATCCGAAGCGACCGCGCGCCGCCGTTCGCTGCCACGGCGCCTGAGCCACCTCCTCGCCTCCCGGCGCATCCATCGGCCCCTGGCGTCGCCTGGCTCTCCGCCAACAAACCACGGCGCGAAGCCCGTATCATCGTCCTCGACCTCGTTTGAAGCTTGACGCGGAGATCGCCGTCGCCGTCCGTCGCCCAGGCCTTCCCGAGCATGCCGACCGCCTCGCCGTGATCTCCGTGAGCCCCTGCCGTTTCCCCTAATTTTGTGGCCTAGTTCTGCCCGTAGCCGCCCGTTTCCGTCGTGGCGAGAGTGCGCGCCGCCTGACCTCGTCGCCGCGAAGCTCCGTTGACCTATGGGTCGGTGGGTGTTTCCGTTGGGTTCGTGAGCATCGTAGAAGTCGTAGGTGCAAACTGCTTGTCCTTCAGCGGCGTGGCGCCGAATCCGTCGGCGCTTGAGCTCGATCGCCGTGACCTCGGCGCCGTCGTCGTTCCGGCCGCCCAGCCAGTCTTTGCTTGCCCGTTGGATCTTGTGAGTTCGACTCAGCGTAGATGCCTTGGCGCGCCCGGCGGCACATAAGCGCCGCCCGACAAACTCCGGCGAGCTTCCGCGCGGATTTGGTCGCCCGGCGTCAAACGCCGATGATGATGGCGTGGCCATAATTAAGCACTAACCACATCTAGTTAGCCCCTAACGGAACCTTGTATGGGCCCTAGCCGTAGTCGAACTTCATTCAGCGCTAGTTTTGGCCGGGATTAGTTCTGAGTCAGCGACATGCGGGACCCACAGGTCGGGTTTGACTGAACCATACCTGTTGACCTGATGACGTCGGGGTGATGTCATCTTGGCGATAAATGTTTTACGGAGTTTTAAATAAATCGAAATGATTTATTTATTTGAAAAATATCCTAAACTTCTAAAATCATAGAAATTCATCCGTAACTCCAAATCAAACAAATTATATATGAAAATGATCAGAAAAATCTAATCTATCCATCTGCACTGGTTTCATGCATGTTTAAACAATTTAACCTTGCTGTTTAGTGCAAAACATGATAAGGCACTATTTGAATTCATAATTTGAATTTGGGGTTGAACCTTTAGCTCAATATGACCCAAATCCATCTGTTTGTAGTTGCATTAGCCCAAAACACATTCATATTGCCATGTCATAGCATCGTCATATTGTGCATTGCATTGATCGTGTTTCTTCTCTGTTTGCGGTATTGTTCCCCTCGATGAGGCGTTGTACAAGCGTTGTGATCGTTGACAGCGATGAAGACTCAATGCTATCTTGAAGTGCGAGGCAAGCAAAACCCCTTGTTCATTCGATACAATCCCACTCTCTACCTACTGCTCTATTTTCTTGCATTAGGACAACAACGATACAAGCTGTTACATCTGCGGTAGTTGAACCCCTTTATCCTCTGCATGACTGTCATTCCACGGTAAATAGATGAAACCCACTAGCATGAGTAGGAGTTGTTTGAGCCTGATGTGCCTACTCATTCATGCTTGTTTGTCATGCTGCTATTGCTTAGAGTTGTGTCGGTCGATTCGCCGGGAATGAATCGGAGGTGTGTGAACATGTCCTCTTGTTGAGAGTTAAATGTGTGAACACGATTTGGTAAAGGTAGCGGTGAGAGGCCATGTAGGAGTACATGGTGGGTTGTCTCATTGCAGCCGTCCTCGAGGCGAGTTACGTGTTTGTGATCCATGAGCAGTTACTACCACACATTGGGTTCGATGCTTTCGACCCCTCTCGGCTTCTTAATCACACTTGTTCTCTGTCCGGGAGTTGCAACTAGTTTACGGTGTTTGTAGGTAGTGTTAGTAGTCTACCAAGTGGCACCGATGCAGGTGGGCTTGGGACGGACTAAACCTGATGTACGGTGTACCAAGTGGCACCGGATGGTGGGCTTGGGAACCTGCTCACATCGTTTGGGGCGTGGCGACACCCGGCGGATCTCCTTGCGGATGAAACCGAATAGGCGATAAACACGGGCGAGAGACTTGAGTGTTTAGGTAGGCCGTGGCCGACTCCTCGCCGGTTTCCGCTTGAAGGTTGCGAGGTACATGACATGTCTGAGGCGATAAGTGGCGAGGCGTGTGTGAAAAGTACACCCTGCGGGGTTAACATTATCTATTGAATAGCGGTTCCTCGGATATGGAAACTTGGACCCCTTATGCAGTTCATAGACAAGTGAAAGTGGATACTCTAAAATCGCAAGATAAGCGTGAGTGCTATGGATGGCGTTCTCGTGAGGGAGGCGGGGCGGATCCATAGTGGTGTATTGATATGGTGAATTTGTGGACTCGTGTGCCACCTCAAAGAGTTACTTGCGATCGTAGTTCGGGATAGCCACGAGTCAAAGCTGGCTTCTTGCGGTTAAACCCCACCATCCTTTGTTGATAATGATGCATATGTAGTTAGTTACGATGTAAGTCTTCTGGGTATATTTGTACTAACGTTTGCCTATTTTATGTTTTTGCGAGACTTGATCTCGCTAGTAGTTCCACGTGGACTTGACGTTTAGCTTGTTACCTCAGCTACGATCTTGTGCCCTCGGCGGAGATCAGTGAGCGGTCGGGCTTCTCGGCCTTTTTCATTTATAGATGTACGTACTCGGACATATTAGCTTCGCTTGTGCTTGACTTGTATGCTCACGATGTTGGGTCATGAGACCCATGTTTGTAATATCTCGCTCCTCGGGCCTATTGAATAAATACTTGAGTCGTAGAGTCATGTTGTGATGCCATGTTGTATTTGCACATATCGAGCATATTGTGTGTATGTTATTGAAATGCTTGGTATGTGTGGGATCGACTATCTAGTTGTTTATCTTTAGTAGCCTCTCTTACGGAAATGTCTCCTAGTGTTTCCTTTGGGCCATGGTAGTTTACTCTTGCTCCGGAACACTTAGGCTGGCGGCATGTGTCCTTCTTCGTTCTGTATACATCCCTTGAAATGTCACGCGTTAGTCTGGAGTCTGTTAGCCGCTTCTGACCAGTTCACGAATCTGCTAGCCCGTGCTCTGACTGGAACTTACCGTGATGACCAACACGTTCGATCTTTGGGTCATGGATGCACATCCTGTAAGTGCATGCCACTTTGGGTTTCGACTAGCCATGTCAGCCGGGCTCCTTATCATATGGATGCTAGCGACACTATCATATCGTGTGCCAAAAGGCGCAAGCGGTCCCGGGCTAAAAAGGCGACACCGTGGGGATACCGTCGTGAGGCATAAAAGTGATATGAGGTGTTACATGCTAGATCGATGTGGCATTGAGTCGAGGTCTGACAGCTTTGGTATCGAGCTTGTTGCTGTGGGATTACCAAGCCAAGCGGTGAAGTTGAGTCTAGAAATTCTTTAGTTATATAAGGGAATTGATTGTGGGATGGAGCGTAAGGCTCTTTTACTCCTTATACCTCATGGCCTTCGATGTGAGTCATCCTTTTCTCTTCTCGGGGAATTAAGAACTAGGCCTTCTCATCTATCTATCGGGATGGCGTGTTACTAAACCATAGACTTATAGAATTGTTAGTTTCAAATCTCAGCTCGGTTTACTACCTCCATATGTTCATAACTATTGATCTGAAACCTTGATATTGTGCTTGAATGGTTATGCCACCATTTACGTAGTATGTCTCCAACCTTTTGAGCATTTACAGCCGTTATCTTTGTCAAGTCATCGGGTTTCTAAACAATCGATGCACTTGCAAATCCTTTCCCTCTGGTTTGATGTTCCTTTGGGCGGGTTAATCACACTAATTCTGAGTTGAGGTATTCTATTGCCTCGGCGTATATGTTGGAACTATTATTATGACCCTAGGTGTCTTAGGGGATCATCTAGTAATCTAGCCATGATTAGTATCCCGATGTGATGATTACGGCCATCAATCTCGAAAGCATCCCGTGATGCCACTTAGTATGTAGGTATTCTACTCGTGGGTTTTGAACCCAATACTCACCCTACTTACTTCATGTTGCTAGTGTTGCTAGTTCCTTTAGGTTATTAGTAACCTTTGCATTAATCCTCGAGGTCCGTGGTATTTCCTTCTTCCAAATACCATGAACTATTTATGTAGCAGTTCTCGTTGAACCAAAGATCACAACGAGTGCTCTTGATGAGTTCTTCTCTCTATATTGTGACTCTGCCAGTTCAACCTTTACGCATGGGTTATTTGGAAGAAATATGTTGAACTTCGCTCGACATGCTAATCCATGCATCCACAACTCGAGAAAATCATATGTTCTCTTGGGTTGTCCCTCTTTAATTGTATTCCGACCCTCGTCTATCAATTGATAGTCAAGAGTATCGTGCATTAGTTCATCGATGCCTATTACCCTTGTGGTCCGTCAAGCCATTCTATTCGGGATGACTAGGAGAAACAAACTCGAACCTCATCCATATCGAGGATTGGGTCAAAGCGGTTGTAATTAGCGAGATCAAAATGCCAATCCACTTACAGTGCATTCTACCTTGAAGTATTACCTTCCTTATGTCGGGATTGTCATGAGAATTGCACCACCTCTTATGAATTCTTGGCGCGATGATACTTCTACGCCATCATTTTCATTTCTTGGTTCCGTGTTGTTGCAGCGGAATGCCGACAGTGAATCATGATGTGTGAACTCAATACTCCTAACAAGCTGTGTTGCTTGGTAGTTAATGGAAAATAATTTCATTCTTAGTGTGTTGGTTCTTGAATCATCATTCTAAGATAGATTGTGCTACCTAGACCTTATTTCGGTGCACTCCTCGATCAACGAGTTAGGATTGTGTCAATCCTTGCTTATATAATCATATCACCTTGCCACGAAAAGCAAGATTGATCTCGAGTTTAGTAACATACGGTGGTTACGTGATTTTCGAATATCTCCTCGGAAGCATCACGAGGATGTCACTGACCGCTATGTTGAGCTAGTGATCAAGTTGGTTTTGAAACCACCCTTTCTCCAGAATCCATGTTGGATACCCACAGGCTAGTTGGTTAAGCTAAACAACAACTTGGAGAGTTGGAAGATAAAAGCTTGTCGACTTAGCTCATGTTAAGGGATATCTTTTTGTATCGTGTGTTGAAGAAAGATGATATCTTCATCAATTGATCCTCGAGACCGGTTATTTGGAGCTATTGTCTTGCCAAAACTTTGATTTGAGTGTGGGCTATTCTCAAATCAAATCGGAATAACGATGTTAAGTAATGTTGTCTTACTCGTGGATTTTCCTCGAGCATACACCATTATATCTTTTGGGTCTGACCAATACTATCACCTTGTTCACATAATTATGGAATTCCATCTCCATGGGAATCTGGATGAATTGTTGTTGAGCCCATCGACAACATCCTTATCTTCTCCATGATTTTGTGGAACATTAAGTTAGTGTTGGAAACTTTTGAAGGCATTTCTTCATGCTAGCTCATGAAACATATGCATGGATGGAAGAAGTGACTTCCTCTAATTTATGTGCATTTGGTGCAAGTTGCCGCCGTGAACCTGATAAAGTCAATGTTGCTTCCTTGGAATCATCCCAAGTTAGTCACACATGTGCAAAGTATACCATGGTTTGGTAGATTAATTACCTCCACTCCATATGTATACAGCACACCAAGCCCTTGATTGATTTGTTCAAGGAGAAAAGCTCCTTCTTAGAGTATACCCTATGCAAGGACTTGATATCCTCGATGATGGTTCCCCACGGAACTTCGCTAGTGTTTTATTATAAGACTACTATGTGGTCATGCTTGTCTTGGACAGCGTGTTCCGCAGGTTTATGCGAGAACCAGCTCATGTTTTGGAGCTTGCTATCGTAGTTCATTTCACGAGAACTACATAGCGTCTTCTCGTCGGTTTGTGTTGCAAACTTTCATTTTCCTTCTAGACTCGATGAGTTTAGATTATTACGACACCAACCAGATCTGAATCTCGGTGGATATGATGGTTGGAACATTCCCAAAATTATAATCTGGTCTCTCTGTAACCCGGTAGGTGGATGTAAGTGGCCACACACCGGTAGGAAGACACATTATTGTAATATCTTGATTGAAGAAGTTGGCCACCTCCCCATAAGGACTTCGTAGGATTTACTCCCTAGCTATGCCTTATGATTTTTGTGTTTCCGAAGTCCGACCTTTTACTTGATGTTCTAGATATCAAACCATATCTATGAATGGATTATGCTAGCACATCAAGGTGAACATTAAAAGCGGAGTGCTAAATGTCTCTCGGTCGATCATCCAGATTTCGTCCCCTTGGCCTCGCTAAGGTGAAATCCGAGAAAGTGTTATCCTCCTTTGCATCTGCATCGTCCATCGCTATTCATCATGGTAGTATGTTGTGTTGTCAGCACCCTTGACGGATGTTGGTAAAACCTTGATGAAAATGGAAATGCTCAAGTTCTTGAGAAACATAAGCTCTAGGTTTTTATTGTCGGCATTAATTGCATAATGCTCTCAGTTTCCTCAGTTATGCTATAACCATTCCAACAGTAGATTCACTCTCTACTGCTGAGCTTCTCCCTAGCTACTAAAATCATCCCTTGTGTTGTCTTCAACAAGGTAATCCACATCATCCATCCTGGCCCGAGAATGTTATTCTTTCGGACTCCTTCAAATGATCGATTGTGATTTGCCTTAGGCTGGTATAAAGAGTTTCAATGATCTCCGAATCAAATGTAATTCTTTTTGCCACTTAAGGGGATATTTCTACGAGTCACCTTCCCTAAGGTGTCTCATTGTGGTATCATGGCAATTATTTTCCTTGCTACTTTGAAACCCTCGTCAAATTGTCTCTTCCGTCCCTCCTGATGCATGTCTTGCCTCTCAGCTCAAGAGATGTTTCAATGTCTCATCCATGAATTGATCTGAGTTGTTCGGTCTTGAGAAGATCGATCCTTTTCAGTTGTTCCTTTCCTCTCGTTGTCATGTTAATTGGAGTTCTCGAGCAAGACTTTGAGACAATAATAGTGATCGATTCAACGTTCTTGACGTGCCACGGATCGTGAAGATTATGTTAGTTGCGATACCCTTCATCTTACCTTACGCTTGAATCTCGGGGCGAGATTCTTGTTTAATGAGGGTGAGTTGTCACATCCTAACCACGGTATGCACTAGGCTAGCCCTTCATGAGTGCATCATGTTTAAAATTCTCGAAACCTGAAATGGGGATTGCCTAAACCCTAGCATTAAAGGAATTCATTAGGTTCAACCAAAAATATTTTAGTAAGTCAAATGGCTTTCAAAAATGTTCATCATTTATGGAAAATACTATATCGGTAGCCAAGGTGATGCACATTTTCCATGACATATTTGGGCTCTGAATTAAATCATACTCTATTTGCGTTTGGGCATTTAAATGCTAGTAAATATTTTAGATGTCAAATAATCCCAAACCAAAATGTTCCATGTTGGATATATTCTAAACATTGGGCATGTGCGGTTTGGTGATTTTGAAAGTTCCTAGATATTTTTAGTAATGTCACAAACTTATAGAACAAAAGAAAAATAGAATTAAAGAGAGAGAGAAGGACATACACGAGCATTGCACAGCAGCCCATCTGGCGGGCCACTGGCAGACCCAGTTGGCTGGCCCAGCCAACCAGTGCACTGCTTCTTCAACCTACGCGGAAGGAGAAGCGAGTGCGTGGCGGCCTTACAACCACCATGACCACCTCACCTTGCCACCTCCTGCCTCCCCTTCACGCCATGGAGGCGCCCGGCGCCTCCCCTCACTTTCCCCTCGCTCTGGACCATTTCCCCTCCTCTGCTCTCTCTCTCGCCGCGCATCCGGAAGCGACCGCCGCCCGTTCGCTGCCACATGCATGAGCCACCTCCTCGCCTCCCGGCGCATCCATCGGCCCCGCAGCGTCGCCACAAGCTCTCCGCCAACAAACCACGGCGGAAGCCCGTATCATCGTCCTCGACCTCGTTTGAAGCTTGACGCCGGAGATCGCCGTCGCCGTCCGTCACCCAGAGCCTTCCCGAGCATGCCGACCGCCTCATCGTGATCTCCGTGAGCCCTGCCGTTTCCCCTAATTTTGTGGCCTAGTTCTCGCCGTAGCCGCCCGTTTCCGTCGTGGCGAGAGTGCGCGCCGCCTGACCTCGTCGCCGACAAAGCTCCGGTGACCTATGGGTCGGTGGGTGTTTCCGTTGGGTTCGTGAGCAGCGTAGAGTCCGTAGGTGCAAAGCGCTTGTCCTTCCGCGCGCTGTGGCATCCGAATCCGTTGGCGCCCGAGCTCCGATGCGCCGTGACCTCGGCGCCGTCGTCGTTTCCGGCCGCCCAGTAGTCTTTGCCTTGCCGTTGGATCTTGTATGATTCGACTCGCGTAGATGCCTTATTGCAGCGCCCGGCCATGACTGTAGCGCCGCCCGACAAACTCCGGCGAGCTTCGCGCGGATTTGATCGCCCGGCGTCAAACGCGGTGATGATGGCGTAGCCATAATTAAGCACTAACCACATCTAGTTAGCCCTAACGAGACCTTTGTATGGGCCCTAGCCGTAGTCGAACTTCATTCAGCGCTAGTTTTGGCGGGATTAGTTCACGAGTCAGCGACATGCGGGACCCACAGGTCGGGTTTGACTGAACCGCCCTGTTGACCTGATGACGTCGGGGTGATGTCATCTGATCGATAAATGTTTTACGGGTTTTAAATAAATCGAAATGATTTATTTATTTGAAAATATCCTAAACTTCTAAAATCATAGAAATTCATCCGTAACTCCAAATCAAACAAATTATATATGAAAATGATCAGAAAAATCTAATCTATCCATCTGCACTGGTTTCATGCATGTTTAAACAATTTAACCTTGCTGTTTAGTGCAAAACATGATAAGGCACTATTTGAATTCATAATTTGAATTTGGGGTTGAACCTTTGGCTCAATATGACCCAAATCCATCTGGTTGTAGTTGCATTAGCCCAAAACACATTCATATTGCCATGTCATAGCATCGTCATATTGTGCATTGCATTGATCGTGTTTCTTCTCATTTTGCGGTATTGTTCCCCCTCGATGGGCGTTGTACCGGCGTTGTGATCGTTGACAGCGATGAAGACTCAATGCTATCTTGAAGTGCCGGGCAAACAAAACCCCTTGTTCATTCGATACAATCCCACTCTCTAAACTACGCTCTATTTTCTTGCATTAGGACAACAACGATACAAGCTGTTACATCTGCGGTAGTTGAACCCCTTTATCCTCTGCATGACTGTCATTCCACGGTAAATAGATGAAACCCACTAGCATGAGTAGGAGTTGTTTGAGCCACGATGTGCCTACTCATTCATGCTTGTTTGTCATGCACTGCTATTGCTTAGAGTTGTGTCAGTGCGATTCGCCGGGAATGAATCGGAGGTGTGTGAACATGTCCTCTTGTTGAGAGTTAAATGTGTGAACACGATTTGGTAAAGGTAGCGGTGAGAGGCCATGTAGGAGTACATGGTGGGTTGTCTCATTGCAGCCGTCCTCGAGAACTGAGTTACGTGTTTGTGATCCATGAGCAGTTACTACCACACATTGGGTTCGGTAACTCGACCCCTCTCGGCTTCTTAATCACACTTGTTCTCTGTCCGGGAGTTGCAACTAGTTTACGGTGTTTGTAGGTAGTGTTAGTAGTCTACCAAGTGGCACCCGATGCAGGTGGGCTTAGGACAGACTAAACCTGATGTACGGTGTACCAAGTGGCACCGGATGGTGGGCTTGGGAACCTGCTCACATCGTTTGGGGCCGTGGCGACACCCGGCGGATCTCCTTGCGGATGAAACCGAATAGGCGATAAACACGGGCGAGAGACTTGAGTGTTTAGGTAGGCGTGGCCGACTCCTCGCCGGTTTCGCTTGAAGGTTGCGGGTACATGACATGTCTGAGGCGATAAGTGGCGAGCGTGTGTGAAGAAGTACACCCTGCGGGGTTAACATTATCTATTGAATAGCGGATTCCTCGGATATGGAAACTTGGACCTTATGCAGTTCATAGACAAGTGAAAGTGGATACTCTAAAATCATAAGATAAGCGTGAGTGCTATGGATGGCGTTCTCGTAGGGAGGCGGGGCGGATCCATAGTGGTGTATTGATATGGTGAATTTGTGGACTCGTGTGCATACCTCAAAGAGTTACTTGCGATCGTAGTTCGGGATAGCCACGAGTCAAAGCTGGCTTCTGCGGTTAAACCCCACCATCCCTTTGTTGATAATGATGCATATGTAGTTAGTTACGATGTAAGTCTTCTTTGGGTACATTTGTACTCACGTTTGCCTATTTTATGTTTTTGCGAGAGACTTGATCTCGCTAGTAGTTCCACGTGGACTTGACGTTTAGCTTGTTACCTCAGCTACGATCTTGTGCCCTCGGCGGAGATCAGTAGACAGTCGAGGCTTCTCGGCCTTTTCATTTATAGATATACGTACTCGGACATATTAGCTTCGCTTGTGCTTGACTTGTATGCTCTGAATGTTGGGTCATGAGACCCATGTTTGTAATATCTAAGCTCCTCGGGCCTATTGAATAAATACTTGAGTCGTAGAGTCATGTTGTGATGCCATGTTGTATTTGCACATATCGAGCATATTGTGTGTATGTTATTGAAATGCTTGGTATGTGTGGGATCGACTATCTAGTTGTTTATCTTTAGTAGCCTCTCTTAGGAAATGTCTCCTAGTGTTTCCTTTGGGCCATGGTAGTTTACTCTTGCTCCGGAACACTTAGGCTGGCGGCATGTGTCCTTCTTCGTTCACATATACATCCCTTGAAATGTCACGCGTTAGTCTACGAGTCTGTTAGCCCTTCTGACCGGTTCACGAATCTGCTAGCCCGTGCTACAGCCGGAACTTACTACGTGATGACCGACACGTTCGATCTTTGGGTCATGGATGCTGTCCTGTGAGTGCATGCCACTTTGGGTTTCTGACTAGCCATGTCGGCCGGGCTCCTTATCATATGGATGCTAGCGACACTATCATATCGTGTGCCAAAAGCATAAGCGGTCCCGAGCTAAGGTAAGGCGACACCGTGGGGATACCGTGCGTGAGGCCGCAAAGTGATATGAGGTGTTACATGCTAGATCGATGTGGCATTGAGTCGGGGTCCTGACAACGTATCGTGAGCTAGATACCGTTGTACTATTATATATGCTTATTTTCTTAGTGGCCGATTGCGTGTGTGGTGTGGTGGGCACATCATTTCTAGTTGCGGTGGGTCAACATGAAGACTCATGGGTCGGTTCCTCTGCACCACATATAGGTTGGACGAGGGCGTGTTATATGAAGACCCATGTGGAGGACTCGGCCTACAACACGAAGCTACAGTCGTGAGCACTCTATCCCCAGGTGATAAGTGACTATATATGATTTGTAACCCTAGGCCCTTAGTATGTTATACAAGCTTGGGGCTAGTTAGTTGATAGTATACACACACGCACAATGCAGGTATTTCGTGTACTTTGTACACCCTATCACTAATATCTGATTACCAAGAGTAGGCTCTTTCTTCAAGCTGCAAGGTCCGATCCGAACTAGGGTAAAACTTTGCCTTGTATTACCATCCAGCCTAACAGCCGGGGATATCCTACGAATGATATGATGAAATCATATCTCCCAACTACTAAGAGAGGTGTGTCGGGGGGCAATGTGTGCGAGAGGCCTAAAGATAATGTGCGTCACGGGAGACACGTTGGCACATATATGTGCGTATAGAGGGCTAGTAGAGACCGTGCGTGTGTATATATGCATGTGAGAGAAATCTGTTTTCCAACTAAGATTAGTGAAAAGAGTGGTACATAGTAGTCGAGAAGAGAGAGAGAGAGAGCAGAGAGAGATGACACCGTGAGACACCTACACCACGAGAGATTGTGAGCATGTGTGAAGAGAAATGCCGATGCATATAAAGTGTGTGCACTTATCGTTAGATAGAGAGATATATAGCGCGTTTGTGAGAGCAGGGCAAGGCATAGTGCATCTATGTGTAAAAGCGGTTCTCGCATTAAATTAAAATATAAATGGCATTTTTGGATGAGATCATGAATTTTGCAAATTGCGTATGGACCAAAATTAGTCTATCAGACACCCATACTCTATTGAATTCTAGCATGTGCATGTGTTTATTTCATATTATTGATCCATAGAGTGAGAGCGGTTTGAAATCTGAGCAATGGATGCTTTTGCAATTCATATATAAACATTAATTAGTGCACTCCATGTTGTTAGTGTGAAGCACTTTATACATTTGTCACTTGCATGGATACATTCCAAATTGCTAGCTATGAAATAGAATACATGTCGAATTCAACATAAAGGGGGTTTCAAAGATTCGAATTCATAGGAAGAGCATTCATCTATTTGACCCTGAGATAATGGCATTTGTAAATCAGATGTAAAAGGGGGCATCGATCTTTGTTGTGAGTTTAAACATGCTATATATATTCATCGCATATCTAACTTTTTTGCAACCAAGGAGATTATATACGGAACCATGCATGAGCTGGGGTAAGTTGCATATTTTTTAATATATACTCATGTACAATGTATATTTAAATGTACCACCTCCATTCCAAAATAATCGTAGCTTTAGGATTTTCAAGAGTAAAGATTTGTGAAGTTGGACAAATCCTGAAAGTTCAATTCAAGAGAACCAAGCGTTAGCATACGCTCCCAAATATTGAGCAAGCGCCAAATAGGCCTCTGGTCACCCGAAACAGCGTGAGACTAATGTTTGGTGGTAGGAAATTCTGTCTGACTCGGCCCGTGTAGCCTATCGGCCCGATGTCAAAGGTCTAAACCGGGGTAGGTTTGTAACTTCACCAAGCTAGTCTCAACCACCTCAGAAGCATTCATCGCCGTGGCGCCTAAACACCATCGCTCGGCTGAAATCTATCCATACATTTGGGACACGACATGGTGTCCTACCCCCAACCCATAATATGTCTGAAATTTTAGATGGGGGCAAAGTTTGTAACTTTCTTCAAATTTCAAACAAGCGCGTCTCAAACCGAAACATTGTTCCCCCTTAGTTCCCCGCCTCCCTCTGTTTACCCATTCATACTCCATGGGCGCGAAAACGCCCTCTCCACCAACCATGAAACCCAGCCTCCTCCATCCTCCACCCCATAGCGTCCAATCCACCGCCCTCCTCCATCACAGGGCCGGTACCACACGTCGTCGTCCAGCAACCACAACACTTAATGCCCTCAAGGACTTAGCGGTGAAGCCGAGGCAAAGCTGCCTCCTGACTACCGACACCGGCGTGCACCATGCAGAACCACTCTAACAGCCCGTCCTACACCTCACTACTGTGGCTCCACTATCGCAACCGTCCACCGCACGAGCTGTTTCCGCTTCTGCCGTCGTTCGCCACCTCGGATCTGCTTCCCGCCGTCGACAGGGCGACAACACCTCACACTCAACAACTTGGCCATGGGTTCATCCAAGGCTGCCTTTGTCCTCCACAACCACGGTTTCGGCGAACAACAAGAAGATCGTTGAAAAAAGCGAAGGAGGACACACCTTTGCCAGAAGAGGTACTCCTCTTCCCTTATTCGTGCAAATCTTCGTCTCCGCTCACACCGTATTCATCCCACGAAAAAACTAGTTGAGTGCTTCTTCTGCATCTTCTTCGTGATACTAAATGCACAAGGTTTCCTCCTTTTACTATTTCACCTTTGCTAAAGGTCGGTAGCCGCTTTGGATTTCAATTGGTCGATCGAACCATAATTAAAAAAGCGGCACCGGCTTAGTAGCGACACCTAGTCCACCGTTCCCGGGAAGCGGCGCAAAGGTGTCTATCATAGGGTTGTGGGGCGCGAGGCTGCTGCGCCCGATCTGGAGGTCGGCGGGGCTTGAATGGATGGGCGGGGGTGGTGCCAAGCAGCCAGTGCGGTGAGGTCGAGGCGCGAGCGAGGAGAATCTTGGGCGGTGGTCGCTGGCGTTCGAGGAAGATCGTCGACACTGGTGGTGGAGGTAGATGAAGGCTATCTGCCCGTTCTTTGTACATCAGACGATCAGAAAAAAATGGGTGACCTATTTGCTTTTAGTCATTGTTTTTTCATAGAATCTGTAGTAATTTAGTGTGCCATGCATGTTGTAGAGCTATCATATGTCTCTGTCATTTATTTCTCACCAACCTGCTATCGCTACCTTTACCTTTGTACTAATTGTGCACACACTTCACCCATACCCACACTATTGTTTTTTATGCATGGGTATTTCAGACTACGGCGGTGTTGATGAATGCAAAAAAGAAAGGCAATCGCTCGGTGTAATTAGAAGATAAGCACTAAGCATTTGGTAGCTCTAATGGAGTGCGATGCCCGTGAGTTGGAGCAGTAGCTCTGCGATTGATGATCTCAATTGCCACACACAACCATCCATTTCCTACAAAAAGAGGAGGTGAGGGCTGCCATCTCTTCATCCCTTGATCTCATTCACCAAGATGCACTCAAACTACCATTTCTTTCTTTCATATACGGCTGATGTGTGGGCCCCATGGTTACGCTACCGATGGTGCAACACTAGTTGCGCCGCATGGAACGCTTGATCGGTCAATTGATTGTGTCATCAACAAAATACGGAGTTGTACGGTGAGCCAAAGGACAATATAATCATGACATGTATTTGTTTAACACGGCATGCACGCAAGGGCTCATATATACGCCAAGCACTCACCGCTATAAGCGCACACACGCCAACTCTACCCCTATGAGCACCTTCGAGAGTGGGCCAGCATATATGATCTTGAGATTTTATGAGGTCACCATAGGTGCCTCAGAGTCGAGTGGAACGCCTCCTCCCAATCGAACGACATCGCCGAAAATACTGAAATTAACACAAGATAAATGCGAGCACCGGGACTTTAACCTTGGTGGGCTCGAGAAACCACTGTCCTCCTAACCATCCAACCACATGTTGGTTAGCATGACAAAATGTATGTGGTGACCATGATGAGCTTATTCTGAAGTCCAGTGACCATATCATGCTTTCACTTCAAATACAATGACCGTAAGTGTCGTCAACAAAATACGGATCACGCATCAAATGCAAAGTCCGTAAGTGTCATCAACAAAATGTGGAGACGTATGTCACATCCCTAGCTTCTGGTATGCACTAGGCTAGCCCTTCATGAGTGCATCATGTTTAAAATTCTCAGAAACCTGAAATGGGGATTGCCTAAACCCTAGCATTAAAGGAATTCATTAGGTTCAACCAAAAATATTTTTAGTAAGTCCAAATGGCTTTCAAAAATGTTCATCATTTATGGAAAATACTATATCAGTAGCCAAAGGTGATGCACATTTTTCCATGACATATTTGGGCTCAATTAAATCATACTCTATTTATGCTTGGGCATTTAAATGTTAGTAAATATTTTAGATGTCCAATAATCCCAAACCAAAATGTTCCATGTTGGATATATTCTAAACATTGGGCATGTGCAGCTTGGTGATTTTTGAAAGTTCCTAGATATTTTTAGTAATGTCACAAACTTATAGAACAAAAGAAAATAGAATTAAAGAGAGAGAGAGAAGGACATACCTGAAAGACAGCACTGCAGCCCATCCGCCAGCCACTGGCGCCTGGGCTTGGCTGGCCCAGCCAAATGCCACCGCCGCTTTTCAACCTTCGCGCCAAGGAGAAGCAGGTGGCGAGCGACAGCCACCGCGCCACCTCCTGCTTGCCACCTCCCGCCTCCCTTCACGCCACGGAGACGCCTGACGCCCCCTCACTTTCCTCGCCTCGACCATTTCTCCTTCGCTTCTCTCTCGATCCGAGAGAGCGACCGCCGCTGCTCGCTGCCACCGCGCTCGAGCCACCTCTCGCCTCCCGACGATCCATCGGCCCCGCAGCTGCCGCTCAAGCTCTCCGCCAACAAACACGACGCAGAAGCCCCAGATCATCGCCCTCGACCTCGCTTTCAAGCTTCGCCGCCGGAGATCGCTGCCGCCGTCCGCCGCCCCAGCCTTCCCGAGCATGCCGACCGCCTCATCGTGGATCTCCGTGAGCCCTCGCACTGCTTCTAATTTGTGGCCTAGTTTCGCCAGAGCAAGCTGCTTCGTCGGGCCGAGAGTGCGCCACAAGACAACCTCGCGCCGACGAAGCTCCGTGACCTATGGGTCCGGTGGTGTTTCCGCGGTTCGTGAGCATGCGAGAGTCCGTGAGGTAAATCGCTTGTCCTTCCGCTACCGTGGCATCAATCCGCCGACGCCGAGCTCCGGCCGCCGCCGACTCGACGCCGCTGTCAAGCTTCCGGCCGCTTCAAAGAAAAGCCGCTTGCACCGCTGATGCGCTATGAGTTCCAGCCCGCCAGATGCCTTCAATACCACCAAGGCTCAGAAGGCCGCCGACAAACTCCGCGAAGCTTCCGCCATGATTTATCGCCGCGCCAAGACGCCGTGATGATGACGTACACTTAATTAAGCACTAACCACATCTAGTTAGCCCCTAATGACATCGATCAGGCCCTAGCCGTAGTCAAACTTCATTCAACGCTAGTTTTGACCGGATTAGTTCCTCGAAGTCATCGACATGGGGACCCATGTGTCAGTTTGACCTGAACCGCCTCTGTTGACCTGATGACGCTGTGGTGATGTCATGTCGACGTAAAGAATGTTTTCGAGTTTTAAATAAATCGAAATGATTTATTTATTTCGTAAAATATCCTAAACTTCTAAAAATCATAGAAATTCATCCGTAACTCCAAATCAAACAAATTATATATGAAAAATGATCAGAAAAATCTAATCTATCCATCTGCACTGGTTTCATGCATGTTTAAACAATTTAACCTTGCTGTTTAGTGCAAAACATGATAAGGCACTATTTGAATTCATAATTTGAATTTGGGGTTGAACCTTTGGCTCAATATGACCCAAATCCATCTGGTTGTAGTTGCATTAGCCCAAAACACATTCATATTGCCATGTCATAGCATGCGCCATATTGTGCATTGCATTGATCGTGTTTCTTCTCTCGCTTTGCCGGTATTGTTCCCTCGATAGACGCGTACCGACGCTAGGATCGCTGACACCGATGAAGACTCAATGCTATCTTCTAAGTGCTGTGCAAGCAAAACCCCTTGTTCATTCCGACATAATCCCACTCTCTCGCTTCTCGCTCTATTTTACTGCATTAGGACAACAACGATACAACTGCTACATGTCATGTAGTTGAACCCTTTATCCTCTCGCATGACCTGTCATTCCACAAGAATAGATGAAACCCACTAGCATGAGTAGGAGTTGTTTGAGCCCCGATGTGCCTACTCATTCATGCTTGTTTGTCATGCCTGCTATTGCTTAGAGTTGTGTCGTCCGATTCATCGGGAATGAATCGGAGGTGTGTGAACATGTCCTATCATTGAGAGTTAAATGTGTGAACACGATTTGGTAAAGGTAGAAGTGAGAGGCCATGTAGGAGTACATGGTGGGTTGTCTCATTGCAGCCGCCCTCGTGAACTGAGTTCTGTGTTTGTGATCCATGAACAAGCATTACCACACATTGGGTTCCAAAGAATCCTCGACCCTCTCGGCTTCTTAATCACACTTGTTCTCTCGTCTGTGAGTTGCAACTAGTTTCCGTGTTTGTAGGTAGTGTTAGTAGTCTACCAAGTGGCACCCTGCATGTGGGCTTGGGACAGACTAGGCACAGGCACGGTGTACCAAGTGGCACCCGGATGGTGGGCTTGGGAACCCTGCTCACATCGCTTGGGGGCCGTGAGCGACACCTCTGCCGGATCTCCTTGCGGATGAAACCCGAATAGGCGATAAACCCGACGAGACTTGAGTGTTTAGGTAGGTGGCCACTCCCTCGCCTGCTTTCCGCTTGAAGGTTGCCGAGGTACATGACATGTACAGTGCATAAGTGGCGAGAGCGTGTGAAGAAGTACACCGCAGGTTAACATTATCTATTCAATAGCCGGATTCCTGATATGGAAACTTGGACCCCTTGTACAGCCTCATAGACAAGTGAAAGTGGATACTCTAAAATACGCAAGATAAGCGTGAGTGCTATGGATGGCGCTCGAGGGAGACGGAGCGATCCATAGTGGTGTATTGATATGGTGAATTTGTGGACTGTGCGCCACCTCAAAGAGTTACTTGCAAATGTAGTTCAGATAGCCACCGAGTCAAAGCTGGCTTGTGCAGCTTAAACCCCACCATCCCTTTGTTGATAATGATGCATATGTAGTTAGTTCGATGTAAGTCTTGCTGGGTATATTTGTACTAACGCTTGCCTATTTTATGTTTTTGCAGAGACTTCGCCTCGCTAGTAGTTCCACGTGGACTTCGACGCTTAGCTTGTTACCTCACCACGATCTTGTGCCCTCGGCAGATCTCGTAGACAACAAAGCTTCTCACCTTTTTTCATTTATAGATGTCTCAGACTCGCACATATTAGCTTCCGCTTGTGCTTGACTTGTATGTTTCAATGTTGGGTCATGAGACCCATGTTTGTAATATCTCGCCTCCTGAGCCTATTGAATAAATACTTGAGTCGAGAGTCATGTTGTGATGCCATGTTGTATTTGCACATATCGAGCATATTGTGTGTATGTTATTGAAATGCTTGGTATGTGTGGATCCGACTATCTAGTTGTTTATCTTTAGTAGCCTCTTCACCGGAAATGTCTCCTAGTGTTTCCACTGGCCATGGTAGTTTGCTACTGCTCCTAACACTTAGGCTGGCCGGCATGTGTCCTTCTTCGCTCTCGTGGTCTTCCCTTCGGGAAATGTCACGCTGAGTACCGGAGTCCTCGTTAGCCTGCCACAGCCCGGTTCACCGAGTCCTCGCTAGCCTGCTACAGCCCGAACTTACCCGCCGATGACCGACACGCTCGATGTCGGGTCATGGATGCCCGTCCTCAGTAGGTCTGTGCACTTTGGGTTTACGACTAGCCATGTCAGCCCGGCTCCTTATCATATGGATGCTAGCGACACTATCATATACGCAGCCAAAAGGCTTAAACGGTCCCGGCTAAGGTAAGGCGACACCTGTGGGGATACCGTGCGGAGGCCGCAAAGTGATATGAGGTGTTACATGCTAGATCGATGTGGCATTGAGTCGGGTCCCGACAGCTTTGGTATCGAGCTTGATCGCTCAGAGGATTACCAAGCCAAACCGGTCAAGTTGAGTCTAGAAATTCTTTAGTTATATAAGGGAATTGATTGTGGGATGGAACGTAAGGCTCTTTTACTCCTTATACCTCATGGCCTTCTGATGTGAGTCATCCTTTTCTCTTCTACGGGAATTAAGAACTAGGCCTTCTCATCTATCTATCAGGATGACGTGTTACTAAACCATAGACTTATAGAATTGTTAGTTTCAAATCTCAGCTCAGTTTTACTACCTCCATATGTTCATAACTATTGATCTCGAAACCTTGATATTGTGCTTCGGAGTGGTTATGCCACCATTTCGTAGTATGTCTCCAACCTTTGAGCATTTACACCGCTATGTCAGTCTCGAGTCATCCTGTGTTTCTAAACAACTGATGCACTTGCAAATCCTTTCCTCCTGGTTTTGATGTTCCTTTGGGCCAAAGTTAATCACACTAATTGCTGAGTTGAGGTATTCTATTGCCTCGACGATATGTTGGAACTATTATTATGACCCTAGGTGTCTTAGGGGATCATCTAGTAATCTAGCCATGATTCGTATCCCAGTGTGATGATTCTGGCCATCAATCTCGAAAGCATCCCGTGATGCCACTTAGTATGTAGGTATTCTACTCGTGGGTTTTGAACCCAATACTCACCCTACTTACTTCATGTTGCTAGTGTTGCTAGTTCCTTTAGGTTATTAGTAACCTTTGCATTAATCCTCGAGGTCCGTGGTATTTCCTTCTTCCAAATACCATGAACTATTTATGGCAACAGTTCCTCGTTGAACCAAAAGATCACAACCAGAGTGCTCTTGATGAGTTCTTCTCTATATTGTGACTCGCCACCAACCTTTCGCATGGGTTATTTGGAAGAAATATGTTGAACTCGCCGACATGCTAATCCATGCATCCACAACTCGTAAAATCATATGTTCTCTTGGGTTGTCCTCTTAATTGTATTCCCACCTCGCCTATCAATTGATAGTCAAGAGTATGCGCATTCGCTCATCGATGCCTATTACCCTTGTGGTCCGGCTGCCATTCTATTCCAGATGACTAGGAGAAACAAACCCGTAACCTCATCCATATCCGTGATTGGGTCAAAGCAGTTGTAATTCGCAGATCAAAATGCCAATCCAGCTTCCGTCCGTTTCTACCTTGAAGTATTACCTTCCTTATGTCGATTGTCATGAGAATTGCACCACCTCTTATGAATTCTTGACGCAGTTGATACTTCTCGCCATCATTTTCATTTCTTGGTTCCGTGTTGTTGCAACCGAATGCCGACAGTGAATCATGATGTGAACTCAATACCCTAGCAACCGTGTTGCTTGGTAGTTAATGGAAAATAATTTCATTCTTAGTGTGTTGGTTCTGAATCATCATTCTAAGATAGATTGTGCTACCTAGACCTTATTTCCTGCACTCTCGATCACCGAAGTTAGGATTGTGTCAATCCTTGCTTATATAATCATATCACCTTGCCCCGAAAAGCAAGATTGATCTCGAAGTTTAGTAACATACCGTGGTTCGTGATTTTCCTAATATCTCCTAAGCATCACCAGATGTCACCGACCGCTATGTTGAGCTAGTGATCAAGTTGGTTTTCGAAACCACCCTTTCTCCAAGAATCCATGTTGGATACCCCTGAGCTAGTTGGTTAAGCTAAACAACAACTTGGAGAGTTGGAAGATAAAAGCTTGTCCGACTTAGCTCATGTTAAGGGATATCTTTTTGTATGCGTGTGTTGAAGAAAGATGATATCTTCATCAATTGATCCTCGAGACCAGTTGTTGGAGCTATTGTCTTGCCAAAACTTTGATTTGAGTGTGGGCTATTCTCAAATCAAATCGTAACTAACGATGTTCAGAATGTTGTCTTACTCGTGGATTTTCCTCGAGCATACACCATTATATCTTTTGGTCCGACCAATACTATCACCTTGTTCACATAATTATGGAATTCCATCTCCATGGGAATCGATGAATTGTTGTTGAGCCCATCGACAACATCCTTATCTTCTCCATGATTTTGTGGAACATTGTTAGTGTTGGAAACTTTTGAAGGCATTTCTTCATGCTAGCTCATGAAACATATGCATGGATGGAAGAAGTGACTTCTCTAATTTATGTGCATTTGGCAAGTTGTCACCGTGAACCTCGATAAAGTCAATGTTGCTTCCTTGAATCATCCCAAGTTAGTCACACATGTGCAAAGTATACCATGGTTTGGTAGATTAATTACCTCCACTCCATATGTATTCTGTAGCACACCAAGCCACTGATTGATTTGTTCAAGGAGAAGAAGCTCCTTCTTAAGAGTATACCCTATGCAAGGACTTCGATATCCTCGATGATGGTTCCCCACCGGAACTCGCTAGTGTTTTATTATAAGACTACTATGTGGTCATGCTTGTCTTGGACAGCGTGTTCACAGGTTTGTAGCAGAACCAGCTCATGTTTTGGAGCTTGCTATCGTAGTTCATTTCCTGAGAACTACGCAACGTCTTCTCGCCGGGTTTGTGTTGCAAACTTTCATTTTTCCTTCTAGACTCGATGAGTTTAGATTATTCTCGACACCAACCAGATCTGAATCTCGTGCAGATATGATGGTTGGAACATTTCCCAAGAATTATAATATCGGTCTCTCAGAATCCGGTAGGTGGATGTCGTACAACACACCCACCCTAAGACCTGTTATTGTAATATCTTGATTGAAGAAGTCACACCTCCCCATAAGGACTTCAGAGGATTTACTCCTAGCTATGCCTTATGATTTTGTGTTTCAAGTCCGACCTTTTACTTGATGTTCTAGATATCAAACCATATCTATGAATGGATTATGCTAGCACATCAAGGTGAACATTAAAAGCGGAGTGCTAAATGTCTCTAGGTCGATCATCCAGATTTCGTCCCCTTGGCCTCGCTAAGGTGAAATCCGAGAAAGTGTTATCCTCCTTTGCATCCGTGATCGCCCATCGCTATTCATCATGGTAGTATGTTGTGTTGTCAAGACCCTTGACACGGATGTTGGTAAAACCTTGATGAAAATGGAAATGCTCAAGTTCTTGAGAGCACGCGCAAGCTCTAGGTTTTTATTGTCGGCATTAATTGCATAATGCTCTCAGTTTCCTCAGTTATGCTATAACCATTCCAACAGTAGATTCACTCTCTACTGCTGAGCTTCTCCCTAGCTACTAAAATCATCCCTTGTGTTGTCTTCAACAAGGTAATCCACATCATCCATCCCGCCCGAGAATGTTATTCTTTCTGACTCCTTCAAATGATCGACAGATTTGCCTTAGGCTGGTATAAAGAGTTTCAATGATCTCCGAATCAAATGTAATTCTTTTTGCCACTTAAGGGGATATTTCTACGAGTCACCTTCCCTAAGGTGTCTCATTGTGGTATCATGGCAATTATTTTCCTTGCTACTTTGAAACCCTCGTCAAATTGTCTCTTCCGTCCCTCCTGATGCATGTCTTGCCTCTCAGCTCAAGAGATGTTTCAATGTCTCATCCCATGAATTGATCCTGAGTTGTTCGGTCTTCGAGAAGATCGATCCTTTTCGAGTTGTTCCTTTCCTCTCGTTGTCATGTTAATTGGAGTTCTCAGAGCAAGACTTTGAGACAATAATAGTGATCGATTCAACGTTCTTCGACGTGCCACCTGGATCGTGAAGATTATGTTAGTTTGCGATACCCCTTCATCTTACCTTACGCTTGAATCTCGGGACGAGATTCTTGTTTAGTGGGGGTGAGTTGTCACATCCCTAGCTTCTGGTATGCACTAGGCTAGCCCTTCATGAGTGCATCATGTTTAAAATTCTCAGAAACCTGAAATGGGGATTGCCTAAACCCTAGCATTAAAGGAATTCATTAGGTTCAACCAAAAATATTTTTAGTAAGTCCAAATGGCTTTCAAAAATGTTCATCATTTATGGAAAATACTATATCAAGAGCCAAAGGTGATGCACATTTTCCATGACATATTTGGGCTCAATTAAATCATACTCTATTTATGCTTGGGCATTTAAATGCTAGTAAATATTTTAGATGTCCAATAATCCCAAACCAAAATGTTCCATGTTGATATATTCTAAACATTGGGCATGTGCAGTTTGGTGATTTTTGAAAGTTCCTAGATATTTTTAGTAATGTCACAAACTTATAGAACAAAAGAAAATAGAATTAAAGAGAGAGAGAGAAGGACATACTGAGCACCAGACTGCAGCCCATCTGCCAAAGCCACTGGCGCCCGGGCTATCGGCCCACCAAGCCAGCCGCCGCTTTTCAACCTTCGCCAGAAGGAGAAGCAAGTGCGTGCAGCGACAGCCACCGCTGCCACCTCCTGCTTGCCACCTCCTGCCTCCCCTTCACGCCATGGAGACGCCTGACGCCCCTCACTTTCCTCGCCGACCATTTCCTCCTTCGCTCTCTCTCAGACGATCCGAGAGCGACCGCCGCTGCTCACGCCACTGCGCTCGAGCCACCTCCTCGCCTCCCGACGATCCATCGCCCCGCAGCGCCGCCTCAAGCTCTCCGCCAACAAACACGACGCAGAAGCCCCAGATCATCGCCCTCGACTGCTTGCTTCGCCGCCGAGATCGCTGCCGCCGTCTGGCTACCCTGTGCCTTCCCGAGCATGCCGACCGCCATCGTGGATCTCCGTGAGCCCTCGCACTGCTTCCCTAATTTTGTGGCTTAGTTTCGCCAGAGCCGCTGCTTCCGCTGTGGTCGAGAGTGCGCCGCCGCACAACCTCGCCGCCGACAAAGCTCCGTGACCTATGGGTCCGGCGGTGTTTCCGCGGTTCGTGAGCACGCCAGAGTCCGTAGGTGCAAACCGCTTGTCCTTCCGCTACCGTGGCATCAATCCGCTGACGCCGAAGCCCGGCCGCCACGACCGACGCCGTCAGTTGCTTCCGCCGCCTCAAAGAAAAGCCGCTTGCACCGCTGGATGCGCTGAAGTTCCAGCCCACAGATGCTTTCAAGGCCAACCAAGGGCTCAGAAGCGCCGCTTCGACAAACTCCGCGAAGCTCCGCCATGATGGTCGCCGCGCCAAGACGCCGTGATGATGACGTACACTTAATTAAGCACTAACCACATCTAGTTAGCCCCTAATGCATAATCGATCAGGCCCTAGCCGTAGTCAAACTTCATTCAACGCTAGTTTTGACCGGATTAGTTCCTCGAAGTCATCGACATGCGGGACCCACAGTCAGTTTGACCTGAACCCGCCTCTGTTGACCTGATGACGTCAGGGTGATGTCATGTCGATGCAAGAATGTTTTCGAGTTTTAAATAAATCGTAAATGATTTATTTATTTCGTAAAATATCCTAAACTTCTAAAATCATAGAAATTCATCCAGAACTCCAAATCAAACAAATTATATATGAAAATGATCAGAAAAATCTAATCTATCCATCTGCACTGGTTTCATGCATGTTTAAACAATTTAACCTTGCTGTTTAGTGCAAAACATGATAAGGCACTATTTGAATTCATAATTTGAATTTGGGTTGAACCTTTGGCTCAATATGACCCAAATCCATCTGGTTGTAGTTGCATTAGCCCAAAACACATTCATATTGCCATGTCATAGCATGCGCTATATTGTGCATTGCATTGATCGTGTTTCTTCTCTGCTTGCGGCATTGTTCCCTCGATAGACGCTTGTACCGACGCAGATCGCTGACATCGATGAAGACTCAATGCTATCTTCGGTGCTGTGCAAGCAAAACCCCTTGTTCATTCCGACATAATCCCACTCTCTCGCTTCGCCTATTTTACTGCATTAGGACAACAACGATACAACTGTTACATGCTGCGTAGTTGAACCCCTTTATCCTCTCGTGATGACCTGTCATTCCACAAGAATAGATGAAACCCACTAGCATGAGTAGGAGTTGTTTGAGCCCTGATGTGCCTACTCATTCATGCTTGTTTGTCATGCCTGCTATTGCTTAGAGTTGTGTCAGTCCGATTCATCGGGAATGAATCGGAGGTGTGTGAACATGTCCCATCATGAGAGTTAAATGTGTGAACACGATTTGGTAAAGGTAGCGGTGAGAGGCCATGTAGGAGTACATGGTGGGTTGTCTCATTGCAGCCGGCCCTCAGAACTGAGTTCTGTGTTTGTGATCCATGAACAGCCATTACCACACATTGGGTTCCGTAACTCGACCCCTCTCGGCTTCTTAATCACACTTGTTCTCTCGTCTGTGAGTTGCAACTAGTTTCGTGTTTGTAGGTAGTGTTAGTAGTCTACCAAGTGGCACCCTGCATGTGGGCTTGGGACAGATTAGGCACAAGGGCACGGTGTACCAAGTGGCACCCGGATGGTGGGCTTGGGAACCCCGCCACATCGCTTGGGGCCGTGAGCGACACCCTGCCGGATCTCCTCGGATGAAACCCGAATAGGCGATAAACCCGACGACGAGACTTGAGTGTTTAGGTAGGTCGTGGCGACTCCCTCGCCTGCTTCCGCTTGAAGGTTGCCGAGGTACATGACATGTATGTAGGCATAAGTGGCGAGAGCGCAGGTGAAGAAGTACACCCCGCAGGTTAACATTATCTATTCAATAGCCGATTCCTCGGATATGGAAACTTGGACCCCTTGTACAGCTTCATAGACAAGTGAAAGTGGATACTCTAAAATACGCAAGATAAGCGTGAGTGCTATGGATGGCGCTCGTAGGGAGACGGAGCGGATCCATAGTGGTGTATTGATATGGTGAATTTGTGGACTCGTAGCGCCACCTCAAAGAGTTACTTGCAATGTAGTTCAGATAGCCACCGAGTCAAAGCTGGCTTGTCTGCAGCTTAAACCCCACCATCCCTTTGTTGATAATGATGCATATGTAGTTAGTTCTGATGTAAGTCTTGTGGGTACATTTGTACTCACGCTTGCCTATTTTATGTTTTTGCAGAGACTTCAGCCTCGCTAGTAGTTCCACGTGGACTTCGACGCTTAGCTTGTTACCTCAGCTACGATCTTGTGCCCTCGGCAGATCTCGTAGACAACAAAGCTTCTCAAATTTTTTCATTTATAGATGTCTCGTACTCGACATATTAGCTTCCGCTTGTGCTTGACTTGTATGTTCAATGTTGGGTCATGAGACCCATGTTTGTAATATCTCGCCTCCTGAGCCTATTGAATAAATACTTGAGTCGAGAGTCATGTTGTGATGCCATGTTGTATTTGCACATATCGAGCATATTGTGTGTATGTTATTGAAATGCTTGGTATGTGGGATCCGACTATCTAGTTGTTTATCTTTAGTAGCCTCTCTTACGGGAAATGTCTCCTAGTGTTTCCACCGGGCCATGGTAGTTTGCTACCGCTCCTAACACTTAGGCTGGCCGGCATGTGTCCTTCTTCGCTCTCGGTTCTGTTCTTCGGGAAATGTCACGCTGAGTACCGGAGTCCTGTTAGCCCGCCACAGCCCGGTTCACCGAGTCCTGCTAGCCTGCTACAGCCCGAACTTACTCGCCGATGACCGACACGCTCGATGTCGGGTCATGGATGCCTGTCCCTCGTAGGTCTCGTACACTTTGGGTTTACGGCTAGCCATGTCACCGCTCCTTATCATATGGATGCTAGCGACACTATCATATACGCAGCCAAAAGGCGCAAACGGTCCCGGCTAAGGTAAGGCGACACCTGTGGGGATACCGTGCGTGAGGCCGCAAAGTGATATGAGGTGTTACATGCTAGATCGATGTGGCATTGAGTCGGGGTCCTGACAACGTATCGTGAGCTAGATACCGCTGTACTATTATATATGCTTATTTTCTTAGTGGCCGATTATGTGTGTGGTGTGGTGGGCACATCATTTCTAGTTGCGGTGGGTCAACATGAAGACTCATGGGTCGGTTCCTCCTCGCACCACATATAGGTTGGACCGAGACGTTTATATGAAGACCCATGTGGAGGACTCGCCTACAACACGGTTACCAGAGTCATGAGCACTCTATCCCCACCGGTGATAAGTCTGACTATATATGATTTGTAACCCTAGGCCCTTAGTATGTTATACAAGCTTGGGGGCTAGTTCGTTGATAGTATACACACACGCACAATGCCGGTATTTACGTACTTTGTACACACCCCTATCACTAATATACAAGCATCAAGAGTAGGCTCTTTCTTCAACTCGCAAGGGTCCGATCCGAACTAGGGTAAAACTTTGCCTTGTATTACCATCCAGCCTAACAGCCAGGATATCTCTACCAATGATATGATGAAATCATATCTCCCAACTACTAAGAGAGAGGTGTGTCGGGGGGCAATGTAAAAGTAGAGAGGCCTAAAGATAATGTGCGTAAGGGAGACACGCTGGCACATATATGTGCGATAGAGGGCTAGTAGAGACCGTGCGTGTGTATATATGCATGTGAGAGAAATACTGTTTTCCAACTAAGATTAGTGAAAAGAGTGGTACATAGTAGTCAGAAAGAGAGAGAGAGAGAGAGAGAGAGAGAGAGAGAGAGAGAGAGAGAGAGAACAGAGAGAGCATGCGCGTGAGACACCCCTACACCCTGAGAGAGATTGTGAGCATGTGTGAAAGAGAAATGCCGATGCATATAAAGTGTGTGCACTTATGCGTTAGATAGAGAGATATATAACGCGTTTGTGAGAACGGGGCAAGGCATAGTGCATCTATGTGTAAAAGGCGGTTCTACGCATTAAATTAAAATATAAATGGCATTTTTGGATGAGATCATGAATTTTGCAAATTGCGTATGGACCAAAATTAGTCTATCAGACACCCATACTCTATTGAATTCTAGCATGTGCATGTGTTTATTTCATATTATTGATCCATAGAGTGAGAGCGGTTTGAAATACAGGCAATGGATGCTTTTGCAATTCATATATAAACATTAATTAGTGCACTCCATGTTGTTAGTGTGAAGCACTTTATACATTTGTCACTTGCATGGATACATTCCAAATTGCTAGCTATGAAATAGAATACATGTCGAATTCAACATAAAGGGGGTTTCAAAGATTCGAATTCATAGGAAGAGCATTCATCTATTTGACCCTGAGATAATGGCATTTGTAAATCAGATGTAAAAGGGGGCATCGATCTTTGTTGTGAGTTTAAACATGCTATATATATTCATACGCATATCTAACTTTTTTTGCAACCAAGGAGATTATATCTGGAACCATGCATGAACTGGGGTAAGTTGCATATTTTTTAATATATACTCATGTACAATGTATATTTAAATGTACCACCTCCATTCCAAAATAATCGTAGCTTTAGGATTTTCAAGAGTAAAGATTTGTGAAGTTGGACAAATCCTGAAAGTTCAATTCAAGAGAACCGAAAACGTTAACGCTTCTGCTCCCAAATATTGAACGAAGCGCCAAATAGGCCTCTGGTCACCCGAAACCGCGTGAGACTAATGTTTGGTGGTAGGAAATTATCGTCTCCGACTCGCCCGTAGCCTATCGCCCGATGTCCAAAGGTCTAAACCGGGGTAGGTTTGTAACTTCACCAAGAAGCTAGTCTCAACCACCTCCGAGAAGCATTCATACGCCGTGGGCGCCTAAACACCCATGCGCTCGGCTGAAATCTATCCCGCCCACATTTGGGACACCTGACATGACTGTCCTACCCCCAACCCGCAATATGTCTGAAATTTTAGATGGGGGCAAAGTTTGTAACTTTCTTCAAATTTCAAACAAGCGCGTCTCAAACCGAAACATTGTTCCCCCTTAGTTCCCCGCCTCCCTCTGTTTACCCATTCATACTCCATGGGCGCGAAAACGCCCTCTCCACCAGCCGCGAAACCCCAGCCTCCTCCATCCTCCACCCCATAGCGTCCAATCCACCGCCGCCCTCCTCCATCACACCGGAGCCGGTACCCTGACGTCGTCGTCCAACGCAACCACAACCGCAATGCCCTCAAGGACTTAGCAGCTGAAGCCGAGGCAAAGCTGCCTCCACGACACCGACACCGACGTGCACCATACCAGAACCACTCTAACAGCCCCGTCCTACACCTCACTACTGTGGCTCCACTATCGCAACCGTCCACCGCACCAGAGCTGTTTCCGCTACGCCGTCGTTCGCCACCTCGGATCTGCTTCCCGCCGTCGACAGACGGCCACTGCACCACACTCAACAACTTGGCCATGGGTTCATCCAAGGCTGCACTGTCCTCCACAACTTCTGGTTTCCGGCGAACAACAAGAAGATCGTTGAAAAATGTAGGAGGACACAAGATCGCCAAAGCAGAAAGAGGTACTCTCTTCCCTTATTCGCAAATCTTACGCCTCCGCCACACCGTATTCATCCCACTAAAGAAACTAGTTGAGTGCTTCATCGCATCTTCTTCGTGATACTAAATGCACAAGGTTTCTCCTTTACTATTTCACCTTTGCTAAAGGTCAAGAGTCTACCGATTTCAATTCAGGTCACGAACCGCAATTAAAGAAGCAGCACCCGCTAGGCGCTGGAGCACCTAGTCCACCTGCTCTCGGGAAGCGCGCAAAGGTGTCTATCATAGGTTGTGGGGCGCAGGAGGCTGCTTGCGCCTCGATCCGAGGTCGGCGGGCTTGAATGGATGGACGGGTGGTGCAAGCACGGCAAAGCGGTGAGGTCGAGGGAGGGCGCAGGGGAGGAATATCGGGCCGGTGGTCGCCATGCTTGAGGAAGATCGCCAACACCGACCGGCCGAGGTAGATGAAGGCTATTCGCCGCTTTTGTACATCGGACGATGCGAAAAATGGATCAACCTATTTGCTTTTAGTCGATCGTTTTTTCATAGAACTCAGAGTAATTTAGTGTGCCATGCATGTTGTAGAGCTATCATATGTCTCCTGCCATTTATTTCTCACCAACCTGCTATCTCGCTACCTTTACACTGCATTAATTGTGCACACACTTCACCCATACCCACACTATTGTTTTTATGCATGGGTATTTCAGACTGACGCAAAGGTTGATGAATGCAAAAAGAAAGATGAAGTCGCCCAAAGTAATTCAAGATAAGCACTAAGCATTTCAGCATTTAATGGGTGCAAGTACAGCAGCTTGGAGACAAGAGCTCACAGCTTGATGATCTCAATTGCCACACACAACCATCCCATTTCCTACAAAAAGAGGAGGTGAGGGCTGCCATCTCTTCATCCCTTGATCTCATTCACAGGTCATGTATTATCTGGCTTCTTCTCTCCCTCCCACGAAAAGAGTTTCGTAGAGCCATAAGGTTGTCTGGGTTTCGGCAGGAACTAGTTCTGGACGGCGAAGCCCTGCCGGATAGCATTAGTCCCACTCTATGCCAACACAAAATAAAATTGGAAGAAGATGCCAAACCAGTTAGAGATCATCAACAACGGTTAAATCCTAAGATGAAAGAAGTGGTAAGAAAGGAAATACTAAAGCTCCTTGAGGCAGGTATAATTTATCCCGTTGATGATAGTCAGTGGGTAAGTCCTGTCCATTGTGTCCCTAAGAAGGGAGGTATTACTGTTGTTCCTAATGATAAAGATGAATTGATCTCGCAAAGAATTATTATAGGTTATAGGATGGTAATTTATTTCTACAAATTAAATAAAGCTACTAAGAAAGATCATTTCCCTTTACCTTTTATTGATCAAATTCTAGAAAGACTATCCAAACATACACATTTCTGCTTTCTAGATGGTTACTCTAGTTTCTCTCAAATACCTGTCAGCGGACGATCAACCAAAGACTACTTTTACTTGCCATTTCGGTACTTTTGCTTATAGACGTATGCCTTTTGGTTTATGTAATGCACCTGCTACCTTTCAAAGATGCATGATGGCTATATTCTCTGACTTTCGTGAAAGATTTGTGAGGTATTCATGGATGATTTCTCCGTTTATGGATCCTCTTTTGATGATTGCTTGAGCAACCTTGATCGAGTTTTGCAGAGATGCGAAGACACTAGTCTCGTCTTGAATAGGGAGAAGTGCCACTTTATGGTTAATGAAGGCATTGTCTTGGGTCATAAGATTTCTAAAAGAGGCAAGACATGCAAGTTGCATGCTTTACTTTTGAACCCATTCACTTGCGCCGACACTCATGCCACTCATAACCTTCCCTTTGTACACTTATCTTTGCCATGCTTGCTTGAATGTACAATCATATATATGTATTAGAGATTGCAACTAGATGCAACTTACAAGACGCAAATTAATTAACTAGAGGTACGCAGGTCATCGTGAAGTTAGCAAGTTTGGCAAAATCTATCGCATACAAAAGTATACAAGTTCACTAAAATTGAAGTTCCAATATCATCGGGATAAGTTCTTATTATGGTCAAGTATAGGGCCGCGGTAGAACATCCCTTTCATCGATTTACTTCTTTCATGATGATCGCCGCAATGTCGCTTTGGATGCTAAAGAAGTCATCTCTAAGTTTATAATTCGCTTCCATGAGATTCTAGCCACTTGTGGATATGATCATCATCTCCGTTAATGCGAAGCTTTTGGTGATCCGTGTTGAATGAATCATGAGATGGACGATAGAATCCATCCTTCTTGCTTGGTTTTGGGACATGGATGCAGGAGAAGTTAGTTTTATGCGCTAAACCCATCTTCTTGTTCCTTTGTTTCTCGACATGCACGTGGCTACCTCTATAGTCAAGCCTTGGAGAGCATCATCTAGAATATTCATTATGTGGGTGTAGTCCTTTTTCTCGTAGTCTCTCAAGGGTCAAAATACACGGCGTGGGGAGACTTAAGTGTAAAGAACGATAAGAACGGCGCTACCGTCAAAGGAAAAGACACCTCAAATTATTCCCCATATGAGAGAGAAGGAATGATTGAAATGTACTAAAGGTTGTCCGAACTGACTTACTTTGGATGATAAGGCACGAGGACAATTTCCCATCCTTATTCTGCACATGAAGTTTTGGAGGTACTTCTCAGCAGTTTCACGCCAAAGTCGCCGAGACTCAAGAAAGACTCGCATGTAGTACGGATCCGCCACACAGATTTGCGAGACTTCTTCACTCTTCACGACGGAGCTCATATAGCGCAAAAAGGCGACGATAGTAAAATCAAGTCACTTTGTTAGAAACATCTCAAAGATATGGTCAAACCGCAGAAGAACACCCGCTGGGCCGTGTCGACGAGCACTTCCCTCGTGCACACGAGCCGCCGATGTCGGATATCCCGGATCCTTTGAGGTTAGAGTTTTTCACGACACATAGGTCGTGCCCTCGAGATCCTCGATAGTGCCTCCAAATGTTTCGGCAGAAGCATCGGCTCACCCGTGAGATGGAACATGATCGCACCTTTCACGAGTACACGCCTTCGTAATGCATCGTCTGGGTCTGCTGTGCTCGCTTGTTTGGAGGCGCATTTCCCCGATCTCTTCTCCTTTTTCTTGGGCACACCTTCCGCATTCTTCCTTAACCCCCGCCCAAGTGTTCCCGGCTAAGCATCAGCACGACCTTGCGCCTGCTAGTTGAGCATGTGTTGAGGCGGCATCTTCAGCGGTCTCCGTGGAGGATTTCATGAAGAGAGACTTTTGCATTCCATGGTACGGCCCTCGCACGGCATATCATCCATATCCTCATTAGCAAGTCGATAGATCCATTCGCCATATGGTTGACTCATCATATCTATGTCACAGTCATACGCTGCTTGTATTGAGGTAATCCATAGGGTCGACTCCGCTCATCATCCATTCTCTCGCTCTACTGTGTACATCACCAAGATTATTGCACCCCTTCATCATGTCGTCCCCGCCTCACCCGCACTACTACAGAGCTGTAATTGCATAGGTGGGTGGTGGTCTCCGCACATGCTTGTTGATGTGTGGTAGTTATTGGTGTGCTCTCGCCGCTCCTGCATTTAATAAGATTCTTCGCCATAGCAGCACCCAACCCTTGCATCGTCCAATCACAAGCGGGTCTCGCCGTCCGCTACCACATGTCAGCATCGAGGAGGCAACCGTGCTCCGATTTCACACCGGTCAAGCTTAACCTCAAGTGCCCAAAGGGGATCGGGTGGTTGTGGAATGCGCTGAGAGGGGTCCATTATCATCCCTTTCCCACGCCCACCTTCCGCCTTTGATCAAGTAGAGTATGGTGCATGGGGTTTTTTCGTCCGCAAACACATATGTTTGTGGTGTAAAACAACCGAAAGGCAACAAAATGGAATATTATCTATATATATATGTTGGTGCCATACTGTGACGGCGCCAAGCTCAGCTAAAGATGAAGGCCCACCTAGCGCTTCGAGACCGAGGACGGCTGCTATGAGCGGAGCGGCCGCAAGAGGAGGCCCTTGGTTGCTTGAGCAAGTGATGGTGTGATGGTGTTGTTGTTCATGGAGTTGCCGACATTAAATCGCATCGGAAATCATGTACCGCCTTGTCTCGATTTTCCTTCGCCAGCTTGATGATAATCGAACCAAGTTAGTAGCAAAATCATTTCGCAGCCAGCCAAATGCATTGACCGCTCGCTCGTCAGTAACTCATATTTGTCCTCGCCTTTTTTTTATGCCCTCAGCAGCTTTTTTCTCGACCGCAAGCTTCACCTTTGCGCCGATGTCCGCCTCGACTAAACTTTTTTTTCGCTTCTTGGCCTCCTGGGCCGTCTAAAACACCTTCCACGTGGCGCCGCCTCCAGCCAGCCGCACACGACCATATTAAGGTCGCTGGTCCAACGGGAGTCCCTTAAGTTCGCTCAAGGCCCTGCTGAGAGGGTGTCCCACTTGGGCCTCATCGAGAAGTAGGGCTGCCGCAAGCCGGTGTTGCTTCTCCAGAGTCTAATCAATTTCCTCGTGATCTTGTCCGTAAAAACCTTTTTCTCCTTGTCCCACTTGTAGCGGGCCCCGATGAAGTCATGCTCCAAGGGGTTGGTGAACTGGAAGGGTTCGGGAGACCCGCTGGCCACGCTCCCAGCCCTCCTTATCCCATATGGGCCTTTTTACCGAGGTAGCCACGGCTTCCGAGGCGATGCTTCCCTGTTCCGAGCTGAAGGCTTTTGAATTTCGCAACCTTAGCCTTGGCTGCCTCGTAGCGCAAGTGTCCTTGAACTTTTCAACTCCTCTTCCGAAGTGTCGGATTTTCCTCCGTATCTTGGACAGGGGTTCATCAGCCTCATTAGCTCGCTTCACCCTCCCTTTCCAGAGGCCAAATCATTGCCGAACATGCCCATGGCGTGATTGTTAATCTTTTTCATCTTCGGATCATCCCACGGTTGTTCTATGTTATCATCCCGGTCGGGGAACTTGAATCTCTTGTGCAACTTCGTTAGGAGCAATCGCACAAATGTTCTTTACCCTTAAGTCATCATCGCTGATGTCACAAGATTCCCAGAGGATGCATCCTACTTGGTTCCCATAGCACTTGCGCAGGTTCTTCCGCCTAACGGCTCAAACTTGCTGTGTGCCATCTTTGTGATCACAAGTCGCCCAATCCCTAGTTTGTTAGGTTTTCGATCCTCTCGCTTATGCTTCCTCTTCCGATCGCATCGGGCCGGTACTTCCTCACGGTACTTTCCCCATCGTCTCGGCCGCCGCTTATCGGTGCCGGCATTCGCTCGGTGTCGATGTTGGCGCCAAGACCATCATCGAGGCCGACCGCAAACCTTGCTTAGCAAATAAATAGTCGAGGTACTTTTGTTCACCATCATAATCCATCTCGCTCGCATCTTGGTCAAGGCCCAGCTTTCTCGCTGTTCACATGTTTCCTATGATTAAGGGCCTCATTTATTTCTAAAAGTATGAATAAATGAGAAATGACGAAAAGAAATCTATGTGCCAGACTGATATGCCAACTATGTAGCACAAATCATGCCTTTATTCACGGGAAATTTCAGCATGACCTTTGCTAAATGGACATATCGAGCTACCGAATTCACCTAAACGGAAATGAATCAACATTTCATGCGAATATAGGCCACTCGGATCATTTTCCAAACATGACATGTCCAAAACATGACATATGCACATATCACATGTCCAATTAAATTTATATAAATTCAGCTAATTTTGAAACCTAGCTAAATTCATAACTAAATAGATAACCTAATTAATTAACATGAAGAACCCTAGCAGAGAGGGGGGTTTACAGAGAGTGCAGGGGCAAGGAGGAGGCGAGGGCCGACGGGTCGGGGCGAAAGCGCGCTGGGGTCGGGGCGAGCGCGCTGGAGGGCGTGAAGCGCAGCGGTTTATAACAAACGCGCATTACTATGGTATGCAGCAGCATGGTTTTGTGGAACGCTGCCATCGCTGGGCATCGCACATCGCCAGTTTTTCATTTTTCTTCCTTTATTTTATCCCACTTTATTTCCCGAGGGCAGGAACGGAGAGGGCTATATATATTGCATCATTTGACGGTTAAATATGTATGCAAAATAGAACATATATATTACACATCATATGGCTAAGTGTATACAAAATAGAACATATATATATTACACATCATTGGACCCATAACATACGCTTCCTTAGTGCCGACGCTGCTTTTGAGTCACTTTTCCCTTCTTGTTCGTCAAGAATAATTGAGCCTAATCACCCCCCTCTCTAGACATACTTTCGATCCTACAAGTGGTATCAGAGCTTGGGTCTCCATTTGCTTTGATTTACATAGCTTTTGGTGGTCATAGCCTTGGTTTCACAACCTAGGAGAGTATGGCGTCTAGCGAGGGAAACTGCCACCGTAGAGGTCCTTACTTTGATGGTACTAATTTTGCTAGTTGGAAGCATAAGATGAAAATGCATATTCTTGGACATAACCTCGCCGTTTGGGCTATTGTGTGTATTGGCTTGCAAGGTGAATTCTTTGATGGGAGAGAACCGAACCGTGAAGCTAGCACGGAAGAGTTGAAGATGTTGCAATACAACGCTCAAGCTTGTGATATCCTCTTCAACGGATTGTGCCCCAAAGAATTCAACAAAATCAGCCGTCTTGAGAATGTAAAGGAAATTTGGGATACATTGATTGATATGCATGAAGGTACCGACTCCGTCAAGGAATCCAAGTTGGATGTGCTTCAAGGTCAGCTTGACAAGTTCAAAATGAAGGATGCTGAAGGTGTCGCTGAAATGTACTCTAGGCTTGCTCTTATCACAAATGAGATTGCCGGCTTAGGAAGTGAAGAGATGACCGACAAATTCATCATCAAGAAGATCCTAAGAGCTTTGGACGGAAAATATGATACTGTGTGCACATTGATCCAAATGATGCCCAATTACAAAGATCTCAAGCCAACGGAAGTCATTGGAAGAATTGTTGCTCATGAGATGTCACTCAAGGATAAGGAGGAACTTCACAACAAGTCAAGTGGTGCTTACAAAGCCTCATGTGAAGCCCCCACATCAACAAGTGAGAAACAAACCTTCAATGAAGAATTGAGCCTAATGGTGAAGAACTTCGACAAGTTTTACAAGAGTAGAAGCAAAGAGAGAAGCTCCAAGTCAAGGTTCTACAATGACAAAAGATCTTCTAGTCGAGAGCGTAATTGCTACAATTGTGGAAGACCCGGACAATATTCCAATGAGTGTACGGATCCCCACAAAAGAAGAGAAGAATCACCTAAGAGGAGAAGTAGAAGAGAAGAATCACCACCAAGAGAGAGGAAGAGTAGAGATGATCGTTATGAACGAAGAACATCCCGGAGAAGAAAGGATTCGGAAAGGAAGGACAAGTCATCAAGGAGCTACACAAAACGAAGACATCAAGCTCATGTTGGTGAATGGGTATCCGGCTCCGACTCCGACAATCACTCCGAGAGAAGCTATCACTCCGACTCCGAATATACTCAAGATGAAGGTGTTGCCGGTCTAGCACTTGTGTCAACCAACTCCTACGACATATTTGATTCACCAAATGAAGGACTTGGAAGATGCTTCATGGCTAAAGGCCCAAAGGTATCACATCCCGAGTATGTTGGTTTCAATAGTGATGAAGATGAATTGTTAGGTGATGATGATTTACTTGTTGACAACTCTAGTGATGAATACTATGATGAAACGTCAATTAATCATGCTAATCAAGATAAAACGAATGACAATGATAAGGAGAAGGTTGAGCTTCTAACTAAAGAACTAAACACTCTTAAGTTAGCTCATGAAACTATCTTAGAAGATCATCAAGAACTTTTAAGGACTCGTGAGAAGTTACGCTTTGAAAAGCTAAACCTTGAGCAAGAGCCTGAGTTCTTAAAGGCAATCAATGATGATCTTCGTAAGAAAAGTTCTTCTTACATTGCCAAGCGTTTACTCTTATCTACTTACATGCCTCAAGTCAAGTCTAGTAACAAGAACAAGAAGGATTCTTCCTCTAGTAGTAACAATAATCATGCTAAATCCAATGTTGTTGCTTCTAGTAGTTCTCTTGATTCCACTAATGATTCTCTTAGCCAAGTTACATTTGAGCAAGAAAATAGCTTATTGAAGGGAATTATAGAGAAAGGTGTTTACAAGAGCCTTGCCAGGAGTAAGCAATTCGAGGAAATTGTACGCAAGCAAGGAAGGCACCGGAGGAACCAAGGTGTTGGTTTTGAACGAAAGTTCAATACCAATGGAGTTGAGTAGGAAGAAGATCAATACCCCAAGACGAAGTTTGTTCCTCAACAAGAGAAGTATGATCCTACTTCCTTCAAAGGGACACAAGCTCAAGATGATCTTCCATCACAAGACCACAAGCAAAAAAGGCAAGGATAAGCTTCAAGAGGAGATTGATGCATTTGAAGAAGCTCCTAAGGCCTTGGTCAAGTGGGTTCCCAAGACTACATCAAGTTCTACTTCATCAAGTATGACTACAACTCCAAGGATTCCCATCAAGATGATGTGGATCCCGAAGAACAAGAACTAGAGAGTTCTTGAGGGTGACTCCGCCAACATATTTCACTCTTATCATTTTGGCAAGAACAAGTGCAATCAACTTCCACATCTTGCACTAGTTCAAGGAGTCACAAACCCTCTTGTTGGTAAGACAAGGGACAAGGTAACCTAATGCTTTCATAGACATCATCTTGTGTGTGCATCACTCTATGTCTATGGATATCCTTGTGTGTTCCTTGTGGGACTAACCCGTGTAGGTATTGAAAGTGCAACTCACTCCAAAGGATTGCTCCAAATGATCAACATCAACATTGAGCATCCACATCTTAAACACCTACATGAAGTCATCATCGACAAAACCCAAGGTTAGTTCATCCCTCTTAAGGGGGGATCTCACATCTAGGGGGAGCTTTACTCTAAGAATTGAGTCAAAGCAACTCTAATGGTGTGAACACAACAATGCATTATGTAAAAGTGGTAACCCCACTTGTGCTTAAATGATGAGTATGACCTATGATCAAATGTTATCATTTGACTCCTAAGTTAATATACTCATATATAGATGACCTAGTCATCACCAATTGCTTGATAGATGCTAGAATTGGTTGTGCATGCTTTGCCACATATTTCATTTGCCATTTTATTGTGTGAGCATGTTGGTTGCATATTTTACTCATTCGAGGACATCCACTTGTTGTTTTGATTGATTGGTTTCTTTTCTTTTGCCAAGTGGATGGAAAAGAATGCCTAAGAACATTCTCTAGCTATCTATGTTTTTCTTGTCTCAAACTCTATTCATGCTACATCACAAAATTTGATCAAGTCGGATTCGAACCACTCTGTGTGAGGAGCACTCGGAGTCCCCGATTCGTCATAGACTTAAACCTCCAAAACTTCTTTGTGCTTCTCGGTCTGACCGATTCCTCCATTTCGGTTATACCGAGATCACTAAGTCGATCTAGGTTTTCAATCTCGGTGCAACCGATTTGAACTTTCGGTCGCACCGAGTTGCGATGCTTCGCTTGCGATTATGCATCTTAGTGCCACCGAGTTGTTCCACTCGGTCACACCGGCGTGGTCGAGCTATATATATCCACGGGTCAAATTTTGGAAATTTCTCCAAACTCTTTCGCTGCGCTCAGCTGCTCTGCCTCCACAGGTCTCGGATCGTCCTCCTCGTCACCACCTGCCTCCACTTGGTGGTCTTCGCCCGCAAATCAGCAGGAATCGCCTCCGCCGTTGCCGCCATAGCAAGTCCATCGCCGAACTAGGGTATGGACTTGGTATTTGTGTTATTCCTAACTCCAAATCTCTAGCACATTGTGTTGCCATTAATCTTGCCACGATTGAGATCATCTTATCCACTGAAAACACTCCGTAGATTAGATGTGAATTGAAAACTTAGGGTTAGGTTTCCGCCGAAACCATCTCAGACCAACCGAGTTGTAGAACTCGGTACCACCGATTCGGCTAAGGCCATTGCACATGTGATTCTCGGTCTGACAGAGAATTGCAAATCGGTGTGACCGAGTTCAGGACTTTGTGAAACCCTAGCAGTCTCGGTGCCACCGAACTGTGACTCGGTCTGACCGAGTTCACTAGTTTAGCTTCCAAAAGCTGCTTCGGTATCACCGAGTTTACAAATCGGAAGATCCAAAATGCTTTCAGTGGAAAACTAAAACTAAGTTTTTGACTCATTCTTTTGCAAAAACCTCTACATTTTGTGATGCTCATCTATTCTACCTCATCTATATCTATTCACAGGGTTTGATGTCAGTGTTTGCAATATGTCTGATTAGAGTGACAGTCAGAACAAGTCTGAGGACCAGGTTCAGTTAAGTGAGGGCACTAGTCCCTCTAGCAGCTATGATGAGGGTAGCAGGAGCACACCCAACAACTTGCCCAAGGCAGCTACCAGGGCCAGAAAGAAGAGAACCTCAGATTCTGAGGATGAAGACTATGTGGCTGTTGAGGATGAGGCCACTTCCAAAAAGAAGATGCTCAAGAAAGAGTATGGCACAGCTGCTGCCACTAAGCCAGGAATGCAAAAGAAGGCACCTGCAAGAAGGATTCCAACTTCCAAACCTAGGAAGGTTACTGTCGGTGCCAAAACCGGCGGATCTCGGGTAGGGGGTACCGAACTGTGCGTCTGGGCGGATGGTAACAAGAGACAAGGGACACGATGTTTTTACCCAGGTTCGGGCCCTCTCGATGGAGGTAAAACCCTACTCCTGCTTGATTGATATTGATGATATGGGTAGTACAAGAGTGGATCTACCACGAGATCAAGGAGGCTAAACCCTAGAAGCTAGCCTATGGTATGATTGTTGTAATGGTTGTGTTGTCCTACGGACTAAAACCCTCCGGTTTATATAGACACCGGGAGGGCTAGGGTTACAGAGTCGGTTACAATGGTAGGAGATCTACATATCCGTATTGCCAAGCTTGCCTTCCACGCCAAGGAAAGTCCCATCCGGACACGGGACGAAGTCTTCAATCTTGTATCTTCATAGTCTTGGAGTCCGGCTGACGATGATAGTCCGGCTGCCCAGACACCCCCTAGTCCAGGACTCCCTCAGTAGCCCCTGAACCAGGCTTCAATGACGATGAGTCCGGCGTGCATATTGTTCGGCATTGCAAGGCGGGTTCCTCCTCCTAATAATTCATAGAAGATTGTGAACACCAGGATAGTGTACGGCTCTGCAAATAATTTCCACATTCCCCCGTAGAGAGAATATTATGTACACAAGTTCAATCTGCTGACGTATTTTGTGGCATGACGTCACACCACCACCAAGCCTTTACTGGAATCGTTTTTTATTATACCACCTCAGCGTGTTTAGTGAAGCGGTTTCCTTGGCACGTCTTGTCGAAGCAGAGATCGTGTTCCCCTTATTCTGGGATTCTCATCAATACGGACGTGGGTAACCCAACCGCACCATTGATGGTGGCGCTTGGGAGATAAGCGAGTTTTATCAGGCCGGTGGGGACGCATAGTTTTCATCCGCCCATATATAATGGGATAAGGATCCCCCTTTTTTACCTACGCCTTCTTCCTCCTCTGCTTATCCATCTTCGCGCACTCGAGCTCCAGCACCCAAGTCTGCGCATCTCGTCTCGACCTTCTCCGACCATGTCTGGAGCGGGAGGCAAATGGTTGGCGTCCTCTGTTACGGAGGAGCACATCGCAAAGCTGCGCAGCGCTGGATATCTTTCCGGCGACATCACGCACCGGCTGCCCGACAAGGGGCAGCTCATCCCCACCCCCAGGCCCCATGAGAGGGTCGTATTCCTTCCCCACTTCCTCCGCGGACTGGGCTTCCCGTTGCATCCCATTGTCCGGAGGCTCATGTATTATTACGGCCTGGATTTCCACGACCTGCCGCCAAACTTCATCCTCAACATCTCGGCGTTCATCGTCGTGTGCGAGGCCTTCCTCTGCATCCAGCCCCACTTCGGCTTGTGGCTCAAGACCTTCAATGTCAAGCGAAGGTGGTGAAGGGCGCTCAAGCGGAGTCTTGGGCGCCATGTTGGGCAAGATGCCCAACGCCATCCGCTCGAAGGGCCTTCGTGGAGTCCGTCAAGGGTGGCAATCGGGGTGGTTCTACATCACCGAGCAGCGCGACCCTAAATGGGCGGCGGCCCCGAGTTTAGATCTGGTATCCCGATGCAGCTCACCTCACGGAAAGAAAGGGCTTGCTATGGGGCAGTTCGGAGGAGCCGACAGACTCGATCTGTCTCCGCTCCACTGGTGAACAAGAAGCTTACGCTTGTCAATGTGATCCAGGTCATGCTCATCCGCCGGATTCTCCCCTGCCAACAACGGGCCTTCAACCTGTGGGATTTCGATCCGGCACAGCACCGGACTCTGAGCGGGCTCTTCGACACGACGTATGAAGCCGTCTAGAGGGTGCTGTTCAAGGGCGGAGAAGCCCCCGCGTCCACGACTGAAGATCGCGGATTAAGCACCAAGCGCTCGGCCGGTGAGGTAAGCTTCGTTATCCTCTATGGGACAGTTGTTTTCTTTCATAGTTTGACTCTATGTGGGATCTAAAACTCCCAATGCCTTTGATAGGATGGCGGAGGGCGTCCAGACAGTAGACTGTCGGCTCCCTCCCGAGACCCAGCGGATGCCCGCTTAACGGGGCTGCTGGTCCCGGCACTCTATGTGGTGCCGGAGAAGAAGGCCAAGAAGAAGGCCACGGGAACTCGAAGAAGTTCCCGGTGCCAGGTGATATCGGACTCATCGTCTGATGGCTCCAAGGAGGACTCCTCCCCCGAAGACGAGGAGGAGAAAGAGGACTCTCTCCCAGAGGAAGGAGAGAGGAAAAGGAAGGCTTCCCCAACAGGGGAGGCCAAAGGTCAAGAGGGAAGGACTATTCCCGGACAGCTCCGCCAACGCCAGCGTTGGCGGCGAAGAGTGGCCCTTAGGGCCAGCCTCCGCAAGATCGTAAGTATCCGGATTCTGAATGATTCATAATTTCTCTTTGTGTCACATAGTGTCCTTCTAATGCCGCTGCTTGCGCAGTCCGGCCGATGATGATATTCCGCTTCATCGGCGGGTCGTTAGCTCCGTTGGATGTAGATTCCATCCCGACGCCTCCACCCCTCGCGACCGAGGGCGCGGGTGGGATCCCGTGAAGGACCCATCGGAGGAGGCTCGGAGGCGCCACAAGGCAGCCTCCCGGACTTTGCGCCGGACTCCACGCCGGAACCCGCAGTGGTTTCGGAGTCCGGCAGGCGGCCCCTTCGCAAGAAGGGCAAGACCGTGACGCCGGCGGCCTCCGTCGAACCGGAGGCACCGGACAACTTGTTGGAGGCGCTCAAAGGCGCTTCCATCGAAGAAGAACACCGCACTATCATGAGTGCGGTGATTCAGAAGATTCAGCTCGCCAAGAGCGGGCTGACCGAAGCCTGCAGTAGCCTTCTAACAGGCTTTGAGGTAAGAAGTTAAAAATATGTAATGTAATACCGCATAGACAGTAGCCCCTGATGATCTGTTCAGTGTTCGGAAAGAAAAACCGGATTGAGGATCTAGAAAAGATATACGCAAGAGTGCTAAAATTTGTGTCAATATGGGTTTGCAGGCTGCGCTGCTGACCTCTGCCGCACTGACTGCGGAGGTCGGTGCGTTGAAGCAGGACCTCGAGCGGTCCGAGCAAGAGCTCGGCCTTGCCAAGAAGCAGCTCGAGGACAAAGAAGGTGAGTAATACCATCTTTAAATTTGTACCTTACAGAAAAGGATTTTGGTTGCAATGAAAATAACAAGGATAACGTGGGTACTGTAGGGGCCACGAACGAGGTGGCAACCCTGAAGGAGGCCGTATCCGTGGCGAACATAATCGCTACCCTGGAATGGCGGAGAGAGAGAAGCAGGAGGCGGGTGGCGGAGGTGCGGCAAGAGCTCCAGGCTCTCATGGAAAAGTATGAGAGTATGGAGCGCGACTCGAAGACTCGAGAGTCCGAGCTTGCCTCGGCTCTTGAAAGTGCCAAAGCCGCTAAGGCTGAGGCCCATAAGGCCCTCCAGGAGATTGAAGATGTGAAGAAAATAGCGGCGGGTAAGGCATTTTTCATGCAAAGCAAGCATGTTAATGTAAACTACGACACTTACCCGATTCGAGCTCTCGAGGCGTTTGCGGATCTGCCTCGTGGCGTGTCCGATCTTGCCGCATTCTACCAAGCCGAGGAGGGAGCTCAACGGAGAAGGTCTTCGGTCTCGATGCGCTTAAGGCCGGTCATCCGATGCCCCTAGCGACAGTGAAGCAACTGGTCGAGCTCCACAAGGTAGCCGAGCAGGCCATGAGGGGCCTCATAGTCCGGCCGTGGCTGGAGAGGCCATGCACAGGAGCTACTTCGGCCTCGTCGGCGGCTGGTGGATGCGTGCCCACGGTGGAGGTCATCAAGCGCTCCTTTGTATTGAAGGTGCTCGTCGGGCCCTTGCCCGCAAAAAGGTGCATTAGGGCAGGCTGGATGCGAGAGGCTTATCAGCGGCGCGCCGCCCGGGCAAGGAGTATCGCACGCCGAGATGTACTATAAGACTGTCTGAAGGGTGCCCATAAGATTGCGGATGAGTGCCCCGAGATGTAATTATTGAGTAAACTTCGATATGTGTTATCTGTGTCTTTGAAAACTTTGTTCATATGTGCTAAGCAACGCTTATTGATTTAAAATATTACCTTCATGCGGCCGTTTATTAAATCGAGAGATGGCAAGTCGTCGGCTTCGGCCCCATGCCACAAGTCTTTGGGTGTTAGGGATAAACTTGAGCGCTCTTGTTCCCATTTTGGGTCCATCTAGGGGCGCTCAACACAGCGAACAAGGCAACCGGACTTATAATGCTTGAACACTCTCACTTAGCCATAGAATTCTATAATTTTAAATTTCGTGAAGCCCTAGTATTCGAAGACCGAGTTCGAGGCGCTATCACGCCTTGGCGGACATTATCCGGTTCTTCGCTCGAAGCGGCATAAGTCTTTAGGGACTCGAAAAGACCTCTCGAACAGCGACCAGTCTCTCGCCTTATCATGACGATCGGTTTTAGCTTTCTCACCGAGGCGCTCGCCCGGCTCAACCGGGCACAATCGCAGTGGTTCTCCTAGTGCTACCTTAGCCGACAGAACGGAACGTAAGGTGCCAAAACATGGGAGCCGGGCAAACCCAACTATTGACCCAAGACATGATTCGGAGCCGATTCATATATTGCTATAAGTTCGGGGTGCCGCACTTGCGAAAGTATTCGGACTTATCACACCATAATGCGGGGAACATAAGCCCCTGGTGTATTCGGCCGTACCAAAATATACGGGTGCAAGATGTCATTAATGAACATATATGTAAAGTAATACAATTATAGGCAAAAAAGTGCTGCATTGTTTATTCAAGGAATTCTGCTATGAGTGCGGAATGATACAAGTAGTGTGGCAAGCAAGGGATTGGACTAATTAGACGTGTCTCCCTCCAGGGGTAGGCTGCGGAATGGTGTATTTAACAAATTTAATGCTCGTAATGGAGACCACCTGAGTGTTCATCGCAGCCTTTGTCCCTCCCTGGCTGTTGCATCGTGAGTTCGGCGGGTTCGCCGCCGGACAGGGCCTATGGTGAACGGAGTCCTGTGTATAAAAAGAAGGAAAATAAAAATGAAAAGAGCGACACACTTTGGAGCCCCTGGTGTGGTCGAGCCACGCCCTGGGCCTGTTGTGGTCGTGCCCCTCCCCCTATGCCCATGGTATCTCCAAAGCGTAATGATGTACGCGGAGAGCTGGTCTTGCAATCACGCGAGGGCTGGGGTTGGGGCCGCATTGCTATGCGTGCTCGGAACGTGCCAAGTGGTCTCGATAGATGTTGCTCCGGGCGCGTTTGGCCATGTCCGGTCGTTTAACGGCCGGACTCGAAAATTGCCTTAGAAGGCTGCTCTGTACTTCTGCCGCGAGAGCCGCTGTCGGTGTCAAAACCGGCGGATCTCGGGTAGGGGGTCCCGAACTGTGCGTCTAGGCGGATGGTAACAGGAGGCGAGGGACACAATGTTTTTACCAAGGTTCGGGCCCTCTCGATGGAGGTAATACCCTACGTCCCGCTTGATTAATATTGATGATATGGGTAGTACAAGAGTAGATCTACCACGAGATCAAGGAGGCTAAACCCTAGAAGCTAGCCTATGGTATGATTGTTGAGATGTAATGTTGTGTCCTCACGGACTAAAGCCCTCCGGTTTATATAGACACCGGCGAGGCTAGGGTTACAGAGTCGGTTACAATGGTAGGAGATCTACATATCCGTCTTGCCAAGCTTGCCTTCGACGCCAAGTAAAGTACCTTGGGACATGAGCCGGAGTCTTCAATCTTCTATCTTAGTAGTCTAGGAGTCCGCGGATATTGATAGTCGGCTATCCGGACACCCCTAGTCGAGACTCCTCAAGTAGCCCACGAACCAAGATTCAATGACGATAAGTCCGGCGTGCATAATGTTCGGCATTGCAAGGCGGGTTCCTCTCTTGAATAATCCGGAGAAGATAATGAACACCAGGGATAGTGTCGGCTCGCAAAATAATTTCCACATTCCAAGCGTAGAGAGAATAAAACATATACATCGATCCAATCTGCGGCGTATTATGCGGCATGACATCACACCGCACCAAGCCTTTGTTTGAATCTTGTACCACTTGACACATTTGGCGAAGCGGTTTCCTTAACGCGTCTGTCGAGCGAGATCGTGTTCCCCTTTTCCGGATTCTCATCAATATGTGCGTGGGTAACCCAAGCTGCGCCATTGATGGTGGCGCAGGGGAGATAAGCGAGTTTTACCAGGCGGTGAGGGCGCATAGTTTTGTCGCCCCTATATAAGGGATAAGGTTTACCTTCTCACCTCGCCTTCTTCCTCCTTTACTCATCCATCCTGCGAACCCAAGCTCCAACGCTCAAGCTTGCGCATTCCGCCTCGACCCTTCTCCGAACATGTCCGGAGGGAGGCAAGTGGATGGCCTCCACCGCCGGGGAGGAGGACATCACCAAGCTCTTGTGACGCGGATACCTTTCCGGAGACATCAGCGCATCGGCTGCCCGATCTTGGGGCAGCTCGCTCTACCCCTGGACCTCACGAGAGGTTGTTTTCTTCCCCACTTCCTCCGCTGGATGGGCTTTCCGCTCCATCCATTCGTCAGGGATCATGTTCTACTACGGCTGGATTTCCACGATCTGGCGAACTTCATCCTCAACATCTCGGCGTTTATCGTGCGTGTGCGAAACCTTTCTCGCATCCGGCCCCACTTTGGCACGTGGCTCAAGACCTTCAACGTCAAGCGAAGGTTGTGAAGGGGCATAAGCGGAATCTTGGGCGCTATGTTGGGCAAGTTGCCCAACGTCCCTAACTAGAAGGGACCTTCGTGGACTCCGTCAAGGGGTGGCAATCGGGTGGTTCTATATCACGAGCCGCGCAAGCCTACATGGGCGGCGGCCCCGAATTTAGATCTGGAATCCTCACGCAGCTCACCTCTGGAAAGAGAAGGGCTTGCAATGGGGTGACCGGTGGAGGTGATGGGACTTGAACTGCATCAAGAAGATGGTGAGCAATGGGCTCCGGCTCGTCGGCGTGGTCGAGTCATGCTCCTCCGGCGGATTCTCCCATGCCAAGAAAGGGCATTTAATGCGTGGGAGTTTAATCCGAACAGCACCACCGTTAAGCGGGCTCTTCGATACAACGTCGAAGGTGCTTGAGGGTGCTGTTCAAAAGCTGATTGATCTTGCATCCGCGATGACCAAGACCATGATTCAGCTTGCGGTTTCCGGTGGCGGGGTAAGTGATTCGACCCCATTCACGGGACACTTGTAGTAATTAGATTGACTCTAGCGAGGTTTTTAATCTGCCTCTTCCTTTGACGAGAATGGATGGAGAAGGCGAGCTGCTATCGATCCGGCTCCCATGCGGAAGAACTAGTGGATGCCCATTTAGCAAGGCTGTTGGTTCGGCACCGTCGTGGTGCCGAGAAGAAAAACAAGAAGGTGGCATGAGGGACTCGAAAGAGTTCCCGCAATCGAGCGTCTGACGATGATGGCGAGGACTCCTCCCGAAGGCGGCGAGGAGGAGGAGGAGTAGTCTCTCCCGGAGGAGAGAGAAGAAGGAAGGCCTCCCAAATCGGGGCGGCGAAGGGTCAAGAGGGGAGAACTATCCCCGGACGGTTCGCCAACATCGGTGTTGGCGAGGAAGAGTAACCTTCAAGGGCGGCGTCCGCAAGATCGTAAATATCTGGATCATTCATATGCCGTATTATAGTATGTCACGCAGTGTCCTTCTAATGCCGCATTGTTTCTTTAGTCCGCCGGTGGCGACCTTCCGACTTCGATGGCGAATTCGTTGGCGCTCATCGGATGTAAATTCCATCCCGACCGCCTCTACCCCACGCCCAAGAAGACGCGGCGGAATCCCACGGGAGGGCGCGCCGGAGGAGGCTCGAAGGAGCCGTCGAGCAACCCGGACTTTGTGCGGACTCTACTCGGAACCGTAGCAGTTCGAGGTCCGGCAAGCAGCCACCTCGAAAGAGGCGGGACCGTGGACGCCGTGGCCTCCGTCCAACCGGAGGCACGGACAACTTCTTGGAGGCGCTCAAAGCGCCTCCATCGAGGAAGAACACCGCACTCTCATGAGTGCGGTGATTGAAAAGTCGGCTCGCCAAGGGCGGGCTGACCAAGCTCTGCAACAGCCTTCTAACGGGCTTTGAGGTAAGAAGGTTAAAATTAAGTAATATAATACCGCATAGAGCGGTAGCCCGATGCTTAGTCCGGTGTTGGAAAGAAAAGCGGACTAAGGATCTTCTAACAAGATATCTGCAGGGGTTTCTAAAATATGTCAATATGGGTTTTGCAGGCTGCGCTGTTGACCTCTGCCGCATTAACAACGGAGGTCGGTGAAGAAGGACCTTGGCGGTGGGAGCAAGAGCTCGGCCATGCCAAGAGGCAACTTAAGGAAAAGAAGGTAAATAACACCACTTTAAATATGCATCTTCTGAGAAAAGGGTTTTGGTTGCAAACAAGATTAACAAGGATAATATAAAGCGTCTGAGGGGCCACTAACAAGGTGGCAGCCCTGAAGGATGCCGTGTCCGTGGCTGAGCATAATGTGGCCACAGGCGGATGGCGAGAAAAGCAAGCGGCGGTGGCGGAAGTTCGGCAAGAGCTCGGGCTCTCATGAAAAAGCATGAGAGTTTGGGCGTGACTCAAGACTTCGAGAGTCGAGCTTGCCTCGCTCTCGATAGGGCCGAGTCCGCCAAGGCCGAGGCCGGAGGGCCCATATGGAAATAGAGGACATGAAGAAGATAGCAGCGGGTAAGGCGTTTTTCATGCGAGCAAGCATGTTAATGTAAATTACGGATACTTACCCGAATTCGAGCTCTCGGGGGTATTTGCGGATCTGCGCGTAGTGCGTCTCGATGCCGCTGCGTTCTATCGTGGCGAGGAGGGCTCAGCGGAGAAGGTCTTACGGTCTTAATGCTGTGAGGCCGGCCATCCGGTGCCCCCAAGCGACCAGTGAAGCGGTGGTCGAACTCCTAAGGTAGGTGAGGAGGCCATGAAGGGCCTCATAGTCGGCTTTGGCCGGGCAGGCCATGCTGGCAGCTACTTTGGCCTAGTCGCGGCTAGTTGATGCATGCCCAAGGCTGGATGTGATCAAGCGATCCGCTTTGCATTGAAGGCGCTTCGTCGAGCCCTTGCCCGCATAAAGGTGCAATGGGGCAAAATTTGGATGCGGGCTTCTCCGCGGATCCGCCGCCCGCCGAACAAGGAGCACCGTCGCCGGGCGATATTATAAAGTTGTCTGAAGGGAGCCCGCGATATCGCGGATGAGTGCTTATAATGTAATCGTTGAGTGAACTTCATTGTGTGATTATCACATGCGCCCGAAAACTTCGTTTATATGCTTGTTGTGAGCAACGCTTTGTTGAATTTAAAATATTACCTTACATGCGGCCGTTTATTAATCGAGAGATGGCAAGTCGTTGGCTTCAGCCCCCAAGCCACGAAGTGCGAGGGGTGTTGATGATAAACTTGAGCACTCTTGTTCCCATCTTTGGGTCCATCTAGGGGGCGCTTCAACCTGACGAACAAAGCGGCCGGACTTATAATGCTTGAACACTCTCCTTAGCCATAGAATTCTATAATTTTAAATTTTGGCGAAGCCCAGGTATTCGAACACGAATCAGGCGCTATCCGCCGTCGGACATCATCGGAACTTCGCTCGAAGCGGCATGAGTCTTTAGGGACGAAAAGACCTCTCGAGCAGCGACCGGTCTCGCCTTATCATGCCGGTCGGTTTAGCTTTCTCCTTTGGCGTTAACCCGGCTCAAGCTGGGCGCCAATCGCGATGGTTCTCCTAGTGCTACCTTAGCCAAGCGGGCGGAGCGTAAGGCACGCGTTGAATTTTGCGAATGCGATGCGTCCGAGCGGGGCATGATAGCCGCTCTGAGCGGGACTATATCGAAGATTAACTCTTAACCGGAAATTATCCGGGATCGAAGACCACTTCTAGTGTGAGCACATGTCAGTTGGCTTCCACTCTGGGATGACACCTTTAAAGGTTATCTTAGTAGGTTTGATCTGGATGGGTCTATGCCCATTTTGCGCCTTTGTGTCTGATAAAGCGAGTTAGAGCTCTTTGCCGCCGTCCATCAAGACTCTTGTGAGGTGAAATCCATCGACGATTGGGTCTAGGACCAATGCGGCGAATCCGCCATAAGCGTATGCTAGTCGGATGGTCTCGTCGTCGAAAGTGATCGGACGGAGGACCATAGATTGAACTTGGCGTGGCTCCATCGCATAGGCGTCCGTGGTCGCGCTTCCTCTCCCTCTTGGGTATATGGGTCGCGTAAATCATATTCACCATCCGCACTTGCGAAAACCCTACATCCTCTGTTGTCCGGCGCGGGTCTCTTCCTCGTCGTCGCTATTTAGCCTTGTCATTGTGTTGACAATTAACGCCAGCCTGCTGAACACCCAACAATCTCTATTGGTGTGATTAGGCGGCTTTTTGAGGTGCCATGTATCGGCATGGCGGTCGAGTATTACTGTCCAGTTGGACGGGCGGGGTTGTTCGTTTAAATGGCTTCTTCCGTTGACGGGTTTGGAGCCTCGGAATCCGGCATTGACTGCCGTATCCTCTTTGTAAATGCGCCGTTAATCGGCGTTTGTTTTCGATTCGGCGTGACCTGCCGTGATTGTACTTGGTGTCGGGCTGCGGAATTTTGTGGAGATTATTCTGCGGGCTAGCCAGCTATCCTCTCCCATAAGCGGGTCATTAACGATGTGAGGGCTGCCATGGATTTGGCTTCTCCTGCCCCAGTGCCGGGCTAGCCATTAAATCCCGGATGTTGTGTTTGAAGGCTGCGAGGGCCTCCGCATCCGGACGGTCGGCGATTTGATTTTTCTTTGTCAAGAACCGTGTCGAGAACTATCGGCGATTCGTCTCGCTGCTGAATAATGTGGCTTAGGTCATCGGCGTCCGGTGGTCGCGTATGTACCTTGGAAGTTATCAAGGCAGCGGCCTCGAGTCTTCCCAACACCCGATCGACTCTGCGGGCAGGCTTGTTAAGCCAATGCCGAGCTGGTCCTTTAAGCTTAGTGGGAGATATTTGATGGCGTGCGGATCGTCGCCCCGGGCCATATGGATGTGGAAGATAATCTTGATCCACACTGCGAAGTCTGTTGTACCATCGTAAGATTCGATGTTCACGGGTTTGAACCCTTGGGATCTGATGATCCATTACTTCATCGGTGAAGCATAGCGGGTGTCTGGCGCCCTGTATTGAGCAATATCGCGGCGCAGCTCGAGGGAGCAATGTCTGCTGTGTTGACCGGCGGCGGCGTTATGTCGTGCGCGGTATTAAATCGTGGGTGCGTAGGGCGCCCGTGATCCATAGATGGATCTGGATTGCCTTGCTTTGTCCTCAAGATGTCTCACAAGTCCGTAGCGTTCCCTTTTGGCCGTACTCCTTGATCGATGTCGGGTATGGTCTTGGCTGGGGCCTTGAATGCCTCTCTGTCGCGGCCGCAGGCGGTCGGTCGACCATGTCGTCGCTGGTGATAAAGGTATGTATGCTTCCTCCTCTAATCGAGGGCAGCTTGCGTCTTAGGTAACTTTTGGAGGGAGTTCGAGTTTATACTCTTGACGCGAGGACCTCGGTCCATCGATCGGCTAGAGGTCTTGATCAGCTTGAAGCTGTTGCTTGCTTTTCTTTAGGCTATTTGCGTGGCTATAAGCTGCGCTGAAGCGCTCTTGTTCGACGGATCCTCGGGTATGGCCAATTCATCATCGTTGAGGCTCGCCGTCTTCGGAGGGCGTATAGTTATCATCCTCAACCCCTTCGACGCCGCCACGTCGTGAGGGCTTGCCTGCGTCCTCTGCGCTGAGTCTTGCGAGGAGGATCGTCTTCGGCACTCTCGGGAGTGTTATTGTCTCCCATGCGGATTCTCCATTCTTGTTGTGGCGGGATTTAGAGCGGCGCCGGCCGGCGCCGGCGTTTAGGCTGCTTCTTCAAAGAATCTTCCTCCGCTGCTTTTTCGCCATCCCTTCCTTTGGGGTATCCACCATGTAGGCGTCGTGTGGCGAGGTGGCCTTCTAGTGTTACGTGGGCGCTGGTCTGATCGTCTCGGCATCATCGTCCATAAGCGTCGATGTCCTCGAGTCGTAGTCTAGCATGTCGGTTAGATCCTCGGCAGTGGCTACAAAGTGGGAGGTGGGTGGGCTCCGGATTTTTAGTCGTCCAGAGCTCCAACCTTCACGGCCATAGTCCGCCGAGATTCTCTTGATAGCGAGAGATGCTTGAGAGAATTCAGGATATCACCAAAAGCGAGTGTTGAAAGATGTTAGCGCGGTGAATTCCATAACCGCGGCAATCTGGCTTAATTGGGCGGGGCGGGGGCTCGAGTCCGCGAGAGTCCGGCGTCTCGGGATCACGAGTTTATAAGGACAAAATCGGTATTCGCTCCATCGCCGTAGATGTTGAAGCCCCAGGCGGCGTCTATCCACCGACCCTCGTCATGGGCAATCGGCTCGGGCGAGTAGCGGAGCAGTTCAAGTCGCGACCACCAAAGCACTGTTCGGTGGCGAGCAGATCATGCCGTCGTCGCGATCGGCACGCTTGGTTATGCTCGAGTCCGTCGAAGATCAGGTCTCCGCGATCATCGGCCGTGAAGTTTAAACTTCGAATCGACTGTGGCCAGGGGCGTAGCTTCGATCTGCTCGGATGGCCAAGAGTTGGCCGCGGTGCAAACCGCGAATCTGAAGATCTGTCCGGGAGAAAGTCTCACCACGGACAGCGTTGGAGGTTGAAGAAGCCATCGAGCCTATCGGTGGCGACGGAGGAACTCTCAATGAAAGCACCAATGTCGATTGTCAAAACCGGCGGATCTCGGGTAGGGGTCCCGAACTGTGCGTCTAGGCGGATGGTAACAGGAGGCGAGGACACAATGTTTTTACCGGGTTGGGCCCTCTCGATGGAGGTAATACCCTCGTCTGCTTGATTAATATTGATGATATGGGTAGTACAAGAGTAGATCTACCACGAGATCAAGGAGGCTAAACCCTAGAAGCTAGCCTATGGTATGATTGTTGAGATGTAATGTTGTGTCCCTACGGACTAAAGCCCTCCGATTTATATAGACACTGGGAGGCTAGGGTTACCGCAGTCGGTTACAATGGTAGGAGATCTACATATCCGCCTTTGCCAAGCTTGCCTTCCACGCTAAGTAAAGTACCTTGGGACATGGCGAGTCTTCAATCTTCTATCTTCGTAGTCTAGGAGTCCGGCGGATATTGATAGTCCGCTATCCGGACACCCCTAGTCGGGACTCCCTCGGCCATGTATGTTCCTCCGTTCGGAGGGCGTTCCGTATTTCCGTTGACCGTGATGACTCCACGAGGGCTGGCATCTTTAGCTTGAGGTATGCATAATGCGGCACGCGTTGAACTTTTAATCACGGTTCGTCCGAAGCGGAGCGTGATAGCCGTTAAGAGCGGGACTATGTCGAAGATTAACTCCTCGCTTGAAATTATCAGGGATCCGAAGACCACTTCGGTGTGGTGAGCACAGTACAATTGGCCTCAACACAGGTATGGCGCCTTTGAAGGTCGTGTTGTAGGTTTAATCCTTGAGGTCTATGCCCATCTTGCGCACTCTATCACGATAAAGCGAGTTCAGGCTCTGCCGCCGTCCATCGAGGACTCGTGAGTGAAATCCATCGGCGATTGGGTCTAAAACCAATGCGGCGAATCCGCCATGGTGGATCTTGGTCGGATGGTCTCTTGATCGAAAGTGATGGGGCAAGAGGACCATGGATTGAACTTGAGGCGACTGGCTCCATCGCATATCGTCCCTCGATGCCTTCCGCTCCCTCTTGGGTATATGGGTTGCGTATATCATGTTTACCGTCCGCACTTGTGGAAGCCCTCATCCTCTCTTGTTCGTGGCGGGTCTCTTCCTTGTCATTGTTGTGCAGCCTTGTCATTGTTTTCGACAATTAACTTGCCTACCTTGAATACCCAACAATCTCTATTGGTGTGGTTAGCTGGCTTTTCGAAGTGCCATGTATCGGCAAGGCGGTCGATATTTGATCCAAATTGGGCCGGACCGAAGTGGTTCTTTTGAATGGATTCTTCGTGACCGGGTTTAGAGCCTCGGAATCCGCGTTGGCTGCCGTATCCTCATTGTTATGTCGCCGTTAACGGCGTTTGTTTTGTTTATTGCGACCTGCCATTGTGGTCCTTAATATCCGGACTGCCGGCATTTTCTTTGAGGTTGTTCTTGCGAGCTAGCCACTATCCTCTCCGCGTGAAGCGGGTCATGAGTGATGTGAGGGCTGCCATGGATTTGGCTTTTCCTATCCTAGGTGCGGGCCAACCACTCGTCATGGATGTTATGTTTGAAGGCTGCGAGGGCCTCTGCATCCGGACGGTCGATGATTTGATTTTCTTTGTTAGAACCGTTTCGAGAATTATGCGGCCAATTAAATCTGGCTGCCGAATTATGTGGCTTAGGTCATCGGCGTCGGTGGTACTTTATATATGTGCCACAGAAGTTGTCAAGGAATGCGGCTTCGGGTCCTCTAACACCGATTGACTCTGCGGGCAGGCTGTTAAGCCAATGCCGAGCTGGTCCTTTAAGCTTGAGTGGGAGATATTTGATGGCGTGGAGATAAATGCATGCGGGCCATATGGATATGAAGGAGATAATCCTCGATCCAAACGCGGAGTCTGTTGTGCCATCGTAGGATTCAATGTTGTGGGTTTAAACCCTTGAGGATTTGATGATCCATTACTTAAATGCATGAAGCATTGTGGGTGTCTTTGTGCCTCTATATTGAGCAATATCACGGCGTAGCTCAAGAAGCGTTATGCTGTTGTGTTGACCCGGTCGGAGTTGTTGTATCGTGGCGGCGGTATTAAATCATGGGTCGTGGGGCACCCACGTGATCCATAGATAGATCTGGATTGTCTTGCCTTGTCCTCCAATATATCCCGCAAGTCGGCGCATTCCTCGTAACCCGTACTTTTCGGCGGTGCGAGTGCGGTCTTGATGGAGGGCTGGATGCCTCTCTACTCGCGACCACGGGGGTGGTCGATCGGCCGTGTGTCTTGCTGGTGATGAAGGTATGTATGTTTCCTCCTCTAGTCGGGGAGCAACTTGTGTTTTGGGTAGCTCTTGGAGGCGTTCGAGTTCATGCTCTTGGCGTGAGGACCTCGGTCCATCTGTCGGCCAGTGAGGTCTTGATCAGCTTGAAGCTGCTGCTGCTTTTTCTTTAGGCTATTTGTTGTGGCCATTAGCCTGCATTTGAAGCGCTCTTGTTAGAAGGGGATCCTCGAGCCTGAGCCAATTAAATGCGTCGTCGAGGCTTGCCTCGTCTCGGGAGGAGGTATGTAATTATCATCCTCGACCTCTTAAATGCATCAGCTTTCGTGAGGGCTTCTTTGGAGGGATTGTCTTTGGCACTTTACGGGGTATTATTATCTCTGTGCGGAATCTCCATTCTTCTTTGTGGCGGGATTTAAATGGCGCTTGCGGCGTCGGCGCTTAGGCTGTTCTTTAAGGAATCTGCCCTCCTGCTTCTTCACCGTCCCCATCTTTTGGGGTGTCCACCATGTATATGTCGTATGGCGAGGTGGTTTTCGGTGCCTGTGAAGCCTTGGTTCTTGATCGTCTCGGCATAAATCGTCCATACCGTCGATGTCTTGAATCGTAGTCTAACATGTCGGTTAGGTCGTCGGCGGTGGCTACAAAGTGGGTGGTGGGTGGGCTTTGAATTTCTTCGTCGTCCGCATCCCAACCATCACGGCGTAATCCGCCGGGCTCTCGAGATAACGAGAGATGCTTTAGCGAATTTAGGATGTCGCCAAAGGGTGAGTCTTTGAAAGATGTCATGGCGGTGAACTCCGGGATCGGCGCCCAATCGGATTCGATTGGTAAGGCGCAGAGGTTGAGTCCGGCAAGGAGTCCGGCGCCTCGGAGTCATGAGCTTTATAAGGGACAAGGTCGATATTCGGCTCCATTGCGTGGCGGTTCAGCTCGGCGGTGTCCAGCCACCCGTCCTCGATCTGTGCGATCGGCTCCGAACTATGGGTCGGGCGGATTAGTGTCGCGACCTCAAAATCTTGTCCGTGGCGAGTTAGATCATGCCCATCATGAGCGGTCAGGTGCGCTTCGAGTGTGGCTCGGATCCGCCGAAGATCAAGTCTCCGTGGATGTCTGCCGTGAAGTTTAGGCTTCAAACCTGACACGATGGCGGGCGTAGCTTCGATCTGCTCGGATGGCCAAGTGAATTGGCCCGCGATCTGGGCCGCGCCGAATCTGAGGATCTGTCCGGGAGAAAAGTCTCACCTGGTGAGTTGTTGTTGATTGAAGAAGCCATCAAGCCTATCGGCGACGACGACGAGAGGAACTCTCAATGAAAGCACCAATGTCGATGTCAAAACCGGCGGATCTCGGGTAGGGGTCCCGGCTGTGCGTCTAGGCGGATGGTAACGGAGACAAGGGACACGATGTTTTTACCCGGAGTTCGGGACCTCTCGATGGAGGTAAAACCCTACTCCTGCTGATTGATATTGATGATATGGGTAGTACAAGAGTGGATCTACCACGAGATCAAGGAGGCTAAACCCTAGAAGCTAGCCTATGGTATGATTGTTGTAATGGTTGTGTTGTCCCTACGGACTAAAACCCTCAGGTTTATATAGACAGGGGAGGCTAGGTTACAAGTCGGTTACAATGGTAGGAGATCTACATATCCGTATTGCCAAGCTTGCCTTCCACGCCAAGGAAAGTCCCATCCAGGACACGGGCCGAAGTCTTCAATCTTGTATCTTCATAGTCTTGGAGTCCGTGGCGATGATAGTCCGGCTGCCGGACACCCCTAGTCGAGGACTCCCTCGGTTACCCTTTGGAGAAACCATGAAATTCACCCTTGAGTCGGAAAGATGAGCTTTGTTGGCCAAGACAAGAAGAAAAAGAGTCGAACCACAAGCTGCCAAGGTCCTTGGCAAGCCCTCTATGAGGAGAGACTCGATGAGGAAGAAGAGGAAGAGGTTCTTTGCACCAACACCCAAAGCTCAAAAGCTTATGGGTGATGCCATCAGTCGGGGGCTGCTTCATCAAAGCCCAAAGAAGCTCCCAAGGCAGGTGCTCCAAAGCCCAAATCTGCACCCAAGAGGAATACCAGGAGCATTCCCGCTACAGAGAAGAACAAGGCCCCAGTGCCTGAAGAAGCTGTTGAAGAAGAAGATGATGAGGAACATGTCTTGAGAAAGTTGAAGCCCAAAATTCCAGATCACAATGATGTTCATCCCGTGTGGTTGAGGATATGAAGCCGAGGAAGGATCACGAGGACTTCGAGGCGGTGGAGATTGGTGATCCCTATGCGATCGGGAGGAGAAGCTGCTTTGGACTACAGGTTCCATACAAAGGAACAACATGACTTCTATGAGACAGTCTTGCTTGACAAGAAGCCAATTGTGCATGACATGAGATGGGTAGACTAGGAGTACATCGGGAAGAGCGAAGAGCATTATCCGGGGTGTATAGCGGTTTCAATGCTTGTGGAGTGGATAGCTTTGTTGGTGAAGCTCACAAAGTGGAATGATGAGCTTATTATGCGGTTCTACTCCACGACTCACTTCTACCGAGATGGAAGGATTATGCGGATGTCTGAAGGTACTAGGTACCGGTCATTAGTTGAAGAATGGGCAAAGTTGATCAATGCACCAAAGGAAAATGAGGATGACTTGGATGTCTATGCCAAGAAGAAGAAGGATCACAACTCCATGGCACACATGTATAGAGATCCCGAGATCTTGCTATTAAGACACACAAGTTTGGCTCGATTACATTACCTTCTGTCGGGATTGCCAACAATCAAGCTGGATCCTCGGGCACACTCTTTGCCTAAATCTGGAGATCACAAGATGATCGAGGCCATGCCATCAACCTACTTCACATATTTGATGTGCCTCAAAAGTTCAAGGTCATGAGCCTCATAGTGGAAACTATCAAGAGGACAGCTGCAGATCAGAAGAGAAGTTGTGGGTATGCCCCACAGATCCAGGAGCTCATCAACTCCAAGATGGGCACAGGCACATACCTCTTGGACAAGGAACACATGCCCATCTATCTAGATTTTGAGGACAATACAGGTGGTGATGGATGAAGATGAACCATCTTACGTGCAAGCACAAGCAAAGAAGGAGAAGGCAATGGTGAAAAGGCTGCAAAGATGCCAACCATTGATGAGGCATCTCGGTTACTTCTTGAAGAACAAGCGAGGAGCAGCTTGGCTGCTTGATTGCCTCCACTCTAAGGATTGAGAAGGGGTGGCCACCCTGACTCGAAACCAGGAGAGCACAGAGAGGATCATGGAGCGAAGTTCTATGACTTGCATGTGAAGGTCAGCTTTGAGATATAGTCAGTTGTTGAGCAACTTCAGGATGACATCACGGGAGAGGAAGGGCAAGACTATCTTGATGCTTTTGCGGAGTGCCCGGAGCGGAGAGATCAGGCTGTAGTGCACATTACAGGACACGAGCCACTTCATCTGCACCAGCTACAACCACATGCAGCCGGCTCAGCACCTACTCCACCAGCTCCATCCACATCTCTGAAGTCTTCGTCCAAGGAGCCATCTCTACACCACCACACGAAGACCAAGCACGAGGAATCGTTTTAGTGCTATGCATTTTCTATGAACTTTTTGGTAACTTGTTGCCAAAGGGGAAAAATGTATAGATCATAAACTTCGAGAGAGTGTTGCTTTTGTTCTCTCTTGTTTTGGTGGTTGAACTTTATTTGCTTGTTTGAGATACTTTATGCTTTTGTGAGATACTTGGATGATCATGTGTTTGATCATATGCTACCTTAATGCTCGTTGGATGCCATTATCATTTTATCCCTACATGATCATTCACTTTGCTTGGTGATGAGTGCATGTATTTAATTATTATCATTTTGAGCGCTCCACCAAGATGTATGTGACATGGAAGAGTGACTCAAACTCTTTGTGCATTTGCAGTCCAAAGCAAATCCTAAACTATACACAAATTTAGGGGGAGCTCTTGCTTATCACATACTTCCCAAAGCGACAATGTTTTTCACTCTTATTTGAAGGAAATATGCCCTAGAGGCAATAATAAAGTTATTATTTATTTCCTTATTTCATGATAAATGTTTATCATTCATGCTAGAATTGTATTAACCGGAAACATGATACATGTGTGAATGCATAGACAAACAATATGTCACTAGTATGCCTCTACTAGACTAGCTTGTTAATCAAAGATGGTTATGTTTCCTAACCATGAACAAAGAGTTGTTATTTGATTAACAAGGTCACATCATTAGTAGAATGATCGATTGACATGACCCATTCCATTAGCTTAGCACGATCGTTTAGTATGTTGCTCTTGCTTTTATCCATGACATATACATGTTCCTGTAACTATGAGATTATGCAACTCCGTTTACGGAGGAACACTTTAGGTGCTACCAAGCGTCTAGCGTGGCGGGTGATTATAAAGGAGTACTACAGGTGTCTCCAAAGGCAGATGTTGGGTTGGCGTATTTGAGATTAGGTTTTGTCACTCCGATTGTCGGAGAGGTATCTCTGGGCCCTCTCGGTAATACACATCACTGAAGCCTTGCAAGCATTACAACTAATGAGTTAGTTGTGAGATGATGTATTACGGAGCGAGTAAAGAGACTTGCGATAGCGAGATTGAACTAGGTATTGGATACAGGCGATCGAATCTCGGGCGAGTAACATACCGATGACAAAGGAACAACGTATGTTGTTATGCGGTCTGACCGATAAAGATCTTCGTAGAATATGTAGGAACCAATATGGGCATCGAGGTCCGCTATTGGTTATTGACGGAGACGTGTCTCGGTCATGTCTACATGTTCTCGAACCGTAGGGTCCATGCGCTTAAGGTTTCGATGGCGGTTATATTATGAGTTTATGTATTTTGATGTACGAAGAAGTTGGTCCGGATGTGATCACGGACATGACGAGGAGTCTCGAAATGGTCGAGACATAAAGATTGATATATTGGAAGCCTATATTTGGAGTTGGAATGGTTAGGGTGAAATCGAGGATTTTACTTAGGAACAGAAGGTTACGGAACCTCAGGGGCTATTGGGCCTTAGTGGGCCTCGAGGGAGAAGAGGAAGGGCCGGCCAGGGCAGGCGCGCCCCTCCCTAGTCCGAATAGGACAGGAGAGCGGCGCCCCCTTCCCTCTTCCCTCCCCAATCCTACTCAACTAGGAAGGGGGAGTCCTACTCGGTGGGAGTAGGACTCCTCAGCCTGCGCCTCCTTGGGCGGCCGCACCTCCCCCTTGCTCCTTTATATCTCGGGGCAGGGGCACCCTAGAACACACAAGTTTGATCTCGGATCGTTCCTTAGCGTGTGCGGTGCCCCTCCACCATATTCCACCTCGGTCATATCGTGCATAAGCTTAGCGAACCCTGCGCGATAGAACATCAAGATCGTCCTGCGCCGTCGTCTTGTGAAACTCTCCCTCGACTCTCTTTGGATTGGAGCCGAGGCGTCATCGAGCTGTCGTGTGTCAAGAACTGGGGCGCCGAATGTGGCGCGGGATCGGTCGGATCGCGAGGAGAGCGTCGACTACTTCCTCTACGTTGTGATCGCTTCGCTTGGTCTCTGAGTGCGTGACAACACTCTCCCCTCTCGTTGCTATACATCACCATGATCTTGCGTGTGCGTGGAAATTTTTTGAAATTACTCGTTCCCCAGCGATGGCATCGAGCCTAGGTTTTTATGGTTTGATGTTTTGCAGAGTAGAACACAAGTGAGTTGTGGGCGATACAAGTCATACTACCTACCGCATGTCATACTTTGGTTCAGCGGTATTGTGAGATGAAGCGGCCGGACCGACATTACAGCGTGCGCTTCACGCGAGACTGGTTTCACCGCTCTGAGCACTCGTTGCTTAAAGGTATTGGCGGGTGTCTCTCTCTCACTTTAGTTGAACCGAGTGTGGCTCGCCCGATCCTTGAGAAGGTTAAAATGGAGTCTATTTGTGAAATATCGTTGTGGTTTTGATGCGTAGGTGAGATTGGTTCTTGCTTAAGCCCGTAGCAGCCACGTAAAATTTGCAACAACAAAGTAGAGGGCGTCTAACTTGTTTTGCGAGGGCATGTTGTGATGTGATATGGTCAAGGCGTGATGCTATATTTTATTGTATGAGATGATCATGTTTTGTAACGAAGTTATCGGCAATGGCGAGGAGCCATATGGTTGTCGCTTTATTGTATGAAATGCAATGCCACTGTAATGCTTTACTTTATCACTAAGCGGTGGCGATAGTCGTAGAAGCATAAGATTGGCGAGGCGACAACGATGCTCGATGGAGATCAAGGTGTCGCGCCGGTGGCGATGGTGATCATGGTGGTGCTGCGAGATGGAATCACGAAGCACAAGATGATGATGACCATATCATATCACTTATATTGATTTGCATGTGATGTTTATCTTTTATGCATCTTATCTTGCTTTGATTGGCGGTAGCATTATAAGATGATCTCTCACTAAATTATCAAGAAGTGTTCTCCCGGTATGCACCGTTGCCAAAGTTAAATCGTGCCCGAGACACCACGTGATGATCGGGTGTGATAAGCTCTCGTCCATCTACAGCAGGTGCAAGCCAGTTTTGCACCATGAGAATACTCGGGTTATACTTGCGAGCCTAGCATATGCGGATATGGCCTCGGAACACGGAGACCGAAAGGTCGGCGTGAATCATATAGTAGATATGATCAACATAAGATGTTCACCATTGAAAACTACTCCATTTCACGTGATGATCGGTTATGGTTTAGTTGATTTGGATCACGTGATCACTTAGATGACTAGAGAGATGTCTTCTAAGTGGGAGTTCTTAAATAATATGATTAATTGAACTTAAATTTATCATGAACTTAGTACTGATAGTATCTTGCTTGTTTATGTTTGATTGTAGATAGATGGCTCGTCTTGTTGTTCGTTGAATTTTAATCGTTCCTTGAAAGCAAAGTTGAAAGATGATGGTAGCAATTACGGATTTGGTCCGTAACGAGATTATCCTCATTGCTGCACAGAAGAGTTATGTCTGGATGCACCGCTGGGTGCGAGACTTCTTCTTGAGCAACACGGATGTTATGAGCGTCTGGCGAGCAAAGCGATGACTACTCTATAGTTCGATGTGCCATGCTACGGCTTAGAACCGGGACTTCAACGGCGTTTTGAGCGTCATGGAGCATATGAGATGTTCCAAGAGTTGAAGTTGATATTCCAACAGAATGCGGATTGAGAGATATGAAGTCTCCAATAAGTTCTATAGCTGCAAGATGGAGAGAATAGTTACATCGGTGAGCACATACTCAAAATGTGCAGGTATTACAATCACTTGACTCAATTGGGAGTTAATCTTCGGATGATTGTGTCATTGTGAAATTCTTCAATCACGCCACCAAGCTACAAAGGCTTCGTGATGAACTATAATATGCAAGGGTTAGTAAAGACTATACAGAGCTCTTACATGATGCTAAAGGCTGCGGAGGTAGAAATCAGAAGGAGCATCAAGTGTTGATGGTCAATAAGACCACTAGTTTCAAGAAGAAAGGCAAAGGGAAGAAGAAGGGAACTTCAAGAAGAACGACAAGCAAGTTCTTTGCTCGGAGAAGAAACCCAAGTGCGGACCTAAACTGGCCGAGTGCTTCTCTGCAAGCGGTAGTCCTTTGGAGCGGAACTGCCCCAAGTATTTGGCGGATAAGAAGGATGGCAAGGTGAACAAAGGTATATGTGATATACATGTTATTGATGTGTACCTTACTAGAGCTCATGATAGCACACAGGGTATTTGATCTTGGTTACATTGCTAATATTTGCAACTCGAAGCAGGGGACTCTGGATTAAGCGAACAACGGCAAAGGGCGAGGTGACGATCGCGTGGGAAATGGTTCCAAAGTCGATGTGATCGCGATCGACACGCTACCTCTACATCTACCTTGGGATTAGTTTTAGACCTAAATAATTGTTATTTGGTGCTGCGTTGAGCATGAACATTATATCTGGATCTTGTTTGATGCGAGGCGGTTATTCATTTAAATCGAGAGAATAATGGTTGTTCTATTTATATGAGTAATATCTTTTATGGTCATGCACCCTTGAAGAGTGGTCTATTTTGATGAATCTCGATAGTAGTGATACACATATTCATAATGTTGAAACCAAAGATGCGAGTTGATAATGATAGTGCAACTTATTTGTGGCACTTGCCGTTTAGAGTCATATCGATTATAAAGCGCATGAAGAAACTCCATCTTGATGGACTTTTGGAGTCACTTGATTATGAATCACTTGGCACTTACGAACCGTGCCTCATGGGCAAGATGACTAGAACCCGTTCTCGGTACTATGGAGAGCAACAGATTTGTTGGAAATCATACATACAGATGTATGTGGTCCGATGAATGTTGAGGCTCGTGGCGGATATCGTTATTTTCTCACCTTCACGGATGATTTAAGCGGATATGGGTATATCTACTTAATGAAACATAAGTCTGAAACATTTGAAAAGTTCAAAGAATTTGAGTGAAGTTGAAAATCATCGTAATAAGAAAATTAAATTTCTATGATCGATCGTGGAGGTGAATATTTGAGTTCTGAGTTTGGTCTACATTTGAAACAATGCGGAATAGTTTAGCAACTCCATACCGGAACACCACGGTAATAATGGTGTGTCGAGCGTCGTGTCGTACTTTACTAGATATGGTGCGATCTATGATGTCTCTTCTGATTTACGCTATCGTTTTGGGGTTATGCTCTAGAGGCGGCCGCATTCACCTGAATAGAACACCGTCAAAATCCGTTGAGGCGACACCTTATGAACTATGGTTTAGCAAGAAACCAAAGTTGTCGTTTCTTAAAGTTTGGGGATCACGATGCTTATGTGAAAAAGCTTCAACTGATAGCTCGAACCCAAATCGAATGTGTCTTCATAGGATACCCAAAGGAGGCGATTGGGTACACCTTCTATCACAGATCCGAAGGCAAGACATTTGTTGCTAAGAATGGATCCTTTCTAGAAGGAGTTTCTCTCGAAAGAAGTGAGTGGGAGGAAAGTAGAACTTGATGAGGTAATTGTACCTTCTCCCTTACTTGAAAGTAGTTTGTCGCGAAAACGGTTTACGAGACATCTACACCAAGTAGTGAGGAAGTTGATGATGTTGATCATGAAACTTGAGATCAAGTTACTCAGAACCTCGTAGATCAACGAGTAAGATCCGCACGAGTGAATACGGTAATCCTGTTACGGAAATCATGCTACTAGATCATGATGAACCTCGAACTATGAAGAAGCGATGGTGAGCCAGATTCCACAAAATGGCTTGAGGCCATGAAATCGAGATGGGATCCATGTATGAAAACAAAGTATGGACTTTGGTTGACTTGCCGAGGTAGGCAAGCAATAGAAAACAAGTGGATCTTCAAGAAGAAGTAATGGCGGCGGTAATATTCATCTACAAAGCTCGACTTATGCATAAGGGTTTCGACAAGTTCAAGGGATTGACTACGATGAGACCTTCTCACCCGTGGCGATGCTTAAGTCTGTCGAATCATGTTAGCAATGCGCATTTTATGATTATGAAATTTGGCAAATGGATGTAAAGCGCATTCTGAATGGATTTACGGAAGAAGAGTTGTATATGATGCAACGAGAAGGTTTTATCGATCCAAAGGGAGCTAACAAAGTGTGCAAGCTCAGCGATCCATTTATGGACTGGTGCAAGCATCTCGGAGTTGGAATAAGCGCTTTGATAGTGTGATCAAAGCATTTGGGTTTATCTGAGACTTTTGGAGCTTTGTATTTACAAGAAAGTGAGTGGGAGCTCTGTAGCATTTACGATATTATATGTAGATGACATATTGCTGATCGGAAATGATATAGAATTCTGGATAGCATAAAGGGATACTTGAATAAGAGTTTTTCAATGAAAGACCTCGGTGAAGCTGCTTACATATTGGGCATTAAGATCTATAGAGATAGATCAAGGCGGCAATTGGACTTTCACAAAGCACATACCTTGACAAAATTTTGAAGAAGTTCAAAATGGATCAAGCAAAAAAGGTTCTTGCACGTATTTACAAGGTGTGAAGTTGAGTAAGACTCAATGCCCGACCACTGCGAAGATAGAGAAAATGAAAGATGTTCCTATGCTTGACCATAGGCTCTATCATGTATGCAATCTTGTGTACGGACTGATGTGTGCCTTGCTATAAGCTTAGCGGGAGGTACCAAAGTAATCCAGAGTGGATCCTTTGGACAGCGATCAAGAACATCTGAAATACGAAAAGGACTAAGGATATGTTTCTCGTATATGGAGGTGACAAAGAGCTCATCGTATGGCAGTTACGTTGATGCAAGCTTTGACAACGATCGGGAGGAGAACTGCTTTGGACTACGTGTTCCATACAAAGGAACAACATGACTTCTATGAGACAGTGCTGCTTGACAAGAAGCCAATTGTCTGTGACATGAGATGGGTAGACTAGGAGTACATCAGGAAGAACGAAGAGCATTATCCAGGGGTGTATGACAGTTTCAATGCTTGTGGAGTGGATAGCTTTGTTGGGCAGAAGCTCACAAAGTGGAATGATGAGCTTATTATGCAGTTCTACTCCACAGCTCACTTCTACCCAGATGGAAGGATTGTCTGGATGTCTGAAGGTACTAGGTACCAGTCATTAGTTGAAGAATGGGCAAAGTTGATCAATGCACCAAAGGAAAATGAGGATGACTTGGATGTCTATGCCAAGAAGAAGAAGGATCACAACTCCATGGCACACATGTATAGAGAGATCCCAGATGCTGCTATTAAGACACACAAGTTTGGCTCAGTACATTACCTTCTGTCAGGATTGCCAACAATCAACTGGATCCTCGGGCACACTCTTTTGCCTAAATCTGGAGATCACAAGATGATCAGAGGCCATGCCATCAACCTACTTCACATATTTGATGTGCCTCAAAAGTTCAAGGTCATGAGCCTCATAGTGGAAACTATCAAGAGGACAAATTGCAGATCGAAGAGAAGTTGTGGGTATGCCCCACAGATCCGTGGAGCTCATCAACTCCAAGATGGGCACAGCACATACCTCTTGGACAAGGAACACATGCCCATCTATCTAGATTTTGAGGACAATACAGTGGTGATGGATGAAGATGAACCATCTTCTGTGCAAGCACAAGCAAAGAAGGAGAAGGCAATGACTGAAAAGGCTGCAAAGATGCCAACCATTGATGAGGCATCTCAGTACTTCTTGAAGAACAAGCAGGAGCAGCTTGGCTACTTGATTGCCTCCACTCTAAGGATTGAGAAGGGACTGGCCACCCTGACTCGAAACCAGGAGAGCCTGGAGAGGATCATGGAGCAGAAGTTCTATGACTTGCATGTGAAGGTCACTGAGATATAGTCAGTTGTTGAGCAACTTCAGGATGACATGCAGGAGAGGAAGGGCAAGACTATACTGATGCTTTTGCCAGAGTGCCCAGGGAGCCGAGATCACCAGTAGTGCCTGCACATGCATACCCAGAGCCACTTCATCCGCACCAGCCATACAGCTTCAGGCAACCAGCTCCAAGACTCTACTCCACCAGCTCCATCCACATCTACTGAAGTCTTCGTCCAAGGAGCCATCTCTACACCACCACCTGAAGACCAAGCCTGAGAGTCGATTTAGTGCTATGCATTTTCTATGAACTTTTTGGTAACTTGTTGCCAAAGGGGGGGGAATGTATAGACCATAGGCTTCGAGAGAGAGTGTTGCTTTTGGTCTCTCTTGTTTTGGTGGTTGAACTTTATTTGCTTGTTTGAGATACTTTATGCTTTTGTGAGATACTTGGATGATCATGTGTTTGATCATATGCTACCTTAATGCTCGTTGGATGCCATTATCATTTTATCCCTACATGATCATTCACTTTGCTTGGTGATGAGTGCATGTATTTAATTATTATCATTTTGAGCGCTCCACCAAGATGTATGTGACATGGAAGAGTGACTCAAACTCTTTGTGCATTTGCAGTCCAAAGCAAATCCTAAACTATACACAAATTTAGGGGGAGCTCTTGCTTATCACATACTTCCCAAAGCTTACAATGTTTTTCACTCTTATTTGAAGGAAATATGCCCTAGAGGCAATAATAAAGTTATTATTTATTTCCTTATTTCATGATAAATGTTTATCATTCATGCTAGAATTGTATTAACCTAAACATGATACATGTGTGAATGCATAGACAAACAATATGTCACTAGTATGCCTCTACTAGACTAGCTTGTTAATCAAAGATGGTTATGTTTCCTAACCATGAACAAAGAGTTGTTATTTGATTAACAAGGTCACATCATTAGTAGAATGATCTGATTGACATGACCCATTCCATTAGCTTAGCACACGATCGCTTAGTATGTTGCTACCGCTTTTATCCATGACATATACATGTTCCTGTAACTATGAGATTATGCAACTCCTGCCACGGAGGAACACTTTGGTGCTACCAAACGTCACAACGAATCGGGTGATTATAAAGGAGTACTACAGTGTCTCCAAAGGCGTATGTTGGGTTGGCGATTTCGAGATTAGGTTTTGTCACTCCGATTGCTCGGAGAGGTATCTCTGGGCCCTCTCGGTAATACACATCATCAAGCCTTGCAAGCATTACAACTAATGAGTTAGCTGTGAGATGATGTATTACGGAACGAGTAAAGAGACTTGCCGGTAACGAGTTTGAACTAGGTATTGATACCGACGATCGAATCTCGGCAAGTAACATACCGATGACAAAGGGAACAACGATGTTGTTATGCGGTCGACCGATAAAGATCTTCAGAGAATATGTAGGAACCAATATGGGCATCCAGGTCCCGCTATTGGTTATTGACCGGAGACGGTGTCTCGGTCATGTCTACATTGTTCTCGAACCGTAGGGTCCGCACGCTTAAGGTTTCATGACGGTTATATTATGAGTTTATGTATTTTGATGTACCAAGAAGTTCGAGTCCCGGATGTGATCACGGACATGACGAGGAGTCTCAAATGGTCGAGACATAAAGATTGATATATTGGAAGCCTATATTTGAGTTCGGAATGGTTCCGTGAAATCGATTTTACTCGAACACCGGGGTTACCGGAACCTCCCGGGGCTATTGGGCCTTAGTGGGCCACGAGGGAGAAGAGGAAGGGCCGGCCAGGAAGGCCGCCGCCTCCCCTAGTCCGAATAGGACAAGGAGAGGGGCGCCCCTTCCCTCTTCCCCCCCCAATCCTACTCCAACTAGGAAGGGGGGAGTCCTACTCCTGGGGAGTAGGACTCCTCCGCCTCCCTTGGGCCGGCCGCACCTCCCCCTTGCTCCTTTATATACGGGGCAGGGGGCACCCTAGAACACACAAGTTTGATCTACGGATCGCCTTAGCCGTGCGGTGCCCCCTCCACCATATTCCACCTCGGTCATATCGTCGCAAAGCTTAGGCGAAGCCTCGCGCGTAGTACATCAAGATCGCCACCACGCCGTCAGGCCGACGAAACTCTCCTCCCCGGCTCTCACCGGATTGGAGCCCGAGGAGCGCCATCGAGCTGTACGTGTGTCAAGAACTCGGGCGCCGAGTAACGGCGCCGGATCGGTCGGATCGCGAGGAGAACGTCGACTACTTCCTCTACGCTATGATCGCTTCGCCTTGGTCACGAGGGCACGTGACAACACTCTCCCCTCTCGCTGCTATACATCACCATGATCTTGCGTGTGCGTAGGAAATTTTTGAAATTACTACGCTCCCCAACAAAGGCATCCGAGCCTAGGTTTTATGGTTTGATGTTTTGCACGAGTAGAACACAAGTGAGTTGTGGGCGATACAAGTCATACTACCTACCAAAGATGTCATACTTTGGTTCAGCGGTATTGTGAGATGAAGCGCCCGACCGACATTACGCCAGACGCTTACGCGAGACTGGTTTCACCGCCACGAGCACTCGTTGCTTAAAGGTGATCGGCGGGTGTCTGCTCTCTCACTTTAGTTGAACCGAGTGTGGCTACGCCCGATCCTTGAGAAGGTTAAATGGAGTCTATTTGACGAAGTATCGCTGTGGTTTTGATGCGAGGTGAGATTGGTTCTTGCTTAAGCCCGTAGCAGCCACGTAAAATTTGCAACAACAAAGTAGAGGACGCCTAACTTGTTTTTGCAGGCATGTTGTGATGTGATATGGTCAAGACGTGATGCTATATTTTATTGTATGAGATGATCATGTTTTGTAACCGGTTATCGGCAATCGGCAGGAGCCATATGGTTGTCGCTTATTGTATGAAATGCATCGCTCAGTAATGCTTTACTTTATCACTAAACGGTAGCGATAGTCGAGAAGCATAAGATTGGCGAGACGACAACGATGCTACGATGGAGATCAAGGTGTCGCGCCGGTGACGATGGTGATCATGGTGGTGCTGCAGAGATGGAGATCGCGAAGCACAAGATGATGATGACCATATCATATCACTTATATTGATTTGCATGTGATGTTTATCTTTTATGCATCTTATCTTGCTTTGATTGACGGTAGCATTATAAGATGATCTCTCACTAAATTATCAAGAAGTGTTCTCCCGAGTATGCACTGCTGCCAAAGTTCGTCGTGCCCGCACACCACGTGATGATCGGGTGTGATAAGCTCTCGTCCATCTACAACGGGTGCAAGCCAGTTTTGCACACGCAGAATACTCGGGTTATACTTGACGAGCCTAGCATATGCAGATATGGCCTCGGAACACGGAGACCGAAAGGTCGAGCGTGAATCATATAGTAGATATGATCAACATAAGATGTTCACCATCGAAAACTACCCCATTTCACGTGATGATCGGTTATGGTTTAGTTGATTTGGATCACGTGATCACTTAGATGACTAGATAGATGTCTTACTAAGTGGGAGTTCTTAAGTAATATGATTAATTGAACTTAAATTTATCATGAACTTAGTACCTGATAGTATCTTGCTTGTTTATGTTTAATTGTAGATAGATGGCTCGTGTTGTTGTTCCGTTGAATTTTAATGCGTTCCTTGAGAAAGCAAAGTTGAAAGATGATGGTAGCAACTACACGGATCGGGTCCGTAACTCGAGGATTATCCTCATTGCTGCATGAATAGTTATGTCCTCGATGCACCGCTAGGTGCCAGTTCTTCGCAGAGCAACACCGATGTTATGAACGTCTGGCGAGCAAAGCCGATGACTACTCTATAGTTCAAGTGCCATGCTTTACGGCTTAGAACCGGGACTTCAACGACGTTTTGAACGTCATGGAGCATATGAGATGTTCCAAGAGTTGAAGTTGATATTCCAACAGTAATGCCCGGATTGAGAGATATGAAGTCTCCAATAAGTTCTATAGCTGCAAGATGGAGGAGAATAGTTCACAAGGAGCACATACTCAAAATGTCCGGGTATTACAATCACTTGACTCAACGGGAGTTAATCTTCCGGATGATTGTGTCATTGATGTAATTCTTCAATCACCGCCACCAAGCTACAAAGGCTTCGTGATGAACTATAATATGCAAGGGTTAGTAAAGACTATACCGAGCTCTTCGCAATGCTAAAGGCTGCGGAGGTAGAAATCAAGAAGGAGCATCAAGTGTTGATGGTCAATAAGACCACTAGTTTCAAGAAGAAAGGCAAAGGGAAGAAGAAGGAACTTCAAGAAGAACAGAAGCAAGTTGTCGCTCAGAGAAGAAACCCAAGTCCGGACCTAAGCCTGAAATCGAGTGCTTCTACCGCAAGCGATCGTCATCGGAAGCGGAACTGCCCCAAGTATTTGCAGGATAAGAAGGATGGCAAGGTGAACAAAGGTATATGTGATATACATGTTATTGATGTGTACCTTACTAGAGCTCGCAGAGCACTGGTATTTGATATCGGTTCATTGCTAATATTTGCAACTCAAACAGGACTACGGATTGCTTAACACCGCAAAGGACGAGGTGACGATGCGCGTGGGAAATGGTTCCAAAGTCGATGTGATCGCGGTCGGCACGCTACCTCTACATCTACCTTCGGATTAGTTTTAGACCTAAATAATTGTTATTTGGTGCTGCGTTGAGCATGAACATAATATCCGGATCTTGTTTAATGCGAGACGGTTATTCATTTAAATCGAGAATAATGGTTGTTCTATTTATATGAGTAATATCTTTATGGTCATGCACCCTTGAAGAGTGGTCTATTTTGATGAATCTCGATAGTAGTGATACACATATTCATAATGTTGAAACCAAAAGATGCAGAGTTGATAATGATAGTGCAACTTATTTGTGGCAATCGCCGCTTAGGTCATATCGGTGTAAAGCGCATGAAGAAACTCCATGTCGATGGACTTTTGGAGTCACTTGATTATGAATCACTTGGCACTTGCAAACCGTGCCTCATGGGCAAGATGACTAGAACCCGCTTCTCCTAGACTATGGAGAGGGCAATGATTTGTTGGAAATCATACATACTGATGTATGTGGTCCGATGAATGTTGAGGCTCGTGGCGGATATCGTTATTTTCTCACCTTCACAGATGATTTAAGCAGATATGGGTATATCTACTTAATGAAACATAAGTCTGAAACATTTGAAAAGTTCAAAGAATTTCAGAGTGAAGTTGAAAATCATTGTAATAAGAAAATTAAATTTCTATGATCTGATCGTGGAGGTGAATATTTGAGTTATGAGTTTGGTCTACATTTGAAACAATGTGAATAGTTTCGAACTCACGCCACCCGGAACACCACAACAGTAATGGTGTGTCCGAACGTCAGAATCGTATTTTACTAGATATGGTGCGATCTATGATGTCTCTTACTGATTTACCGCTATCGCTTTTGGGGTTATGCTCTAGAGACGGCCGATTCACACTGAATAGAACACCGCAAAATCCGCTGAGACGACACCTTATGAACTATGGTTTAGCAAGAAACCAAAGTTGTCGCTTCTTAAAGTTTGGGGATGCGATGCTTATGTGAAAAAGCTTCAACCTGATAAGCTCGAACCCAAATCGGAGAAATGTGTCTTCATAGGATACCCAAAGGAGACAGTTGGGTACACCTTCTATCACAGATCCGAAGGCAAGACATTTGTTGCCAAGAATGGATCCTTTCTAGAGAAGGAGTTTCTCTCGAAAGAAGTGAGTGGGAGGAAAGTAGAACTTGATGAGGTAATTGTACCTTCTCCCTTACTTGAAAGTAATTCGTCGCAGAAATCGGTTTCTGAGACATCTACACCAAGTAGTGAGGAAGTTGATGATGTTGATCATGAAACTTCAGATCAAGTTACTACAGAACCTCGTAGATCAACCAGAGTAAGATCCGCACTGAGTGGTACGGTAATCCTGCTCGAAATCATGCTACTAGATCATGATGAACCTACGAACTATGAAGAAGCGATGGTGAGCCCAGATTCCACAAAATGGCTTGAGGCCATGAAATCGAGATGGGATCCATGTATGAAAACAAAGTATGGACTTTGGTTGACTTGCCCGAGGGTAGGCAAGCAATAGAAAACAAGTGGATCTTCAAGAAGAAGACCGACGCGACGGTAATATTATCTGTTTACAAAGCTCGACTTGTCGCAAAGGGTTTTCGACAAGTTCAAGGGATTGACTACGATGAGACCTTCTCACCCGTAGCGATGCTTAAGTCTGTCCGAATCATGTTAGCAATCGCCGCATTTTATGATTATGAAATTTGGCAAATGGATGTAAAGACTGCATTCTGAATGGATTTACGGAAGAAGAGTTGTATATGATGCAACCGAAGGTTTTATCGATCCAAAGGAGCTAACAAAGTATGCAAGCTCCAATGATCCATCTATGGACTGCAAGCATCTCGAGTTGGAATAAACGCTTTGATAGTGTGATCAAAGATTTGGGTTTATATGCACTTTTGGAGAAGCCTCATTTACAAGAAAGTGAGTGGGAGCTCAGAGCATTTCGATATTATATGTAGATGACATATTGCTGATCGGAAATGATATAGAATTTCTGGATAGCATAAAGGGATACTTGAATAAGAGTTTTTCAATGAAAGACCTCGGTGAAGCTGCTTACATATTGGGCATTAAGATCTATAGAGATAGATCAAGACGCTTAATTGACTTTCACAAAGCACATACCTTGACAAAATTTTGAAGAAGTTCAAAATGGATCAAGCAAAGAAAGGGTTCTTGCCTGTTACAAGGTGTGAAGTTGAGTAAGACTCAATGCCCCACCACCGCAGAAGATAGAGAGAAAATGAAAGATGTTCCTATGCTTCACCATAGGCTCTATCATGTATGCAATGCATGTACCGCACCGATGTGTGCCTTGCTATAAGCTTAGCAGGAGGTACCAAAGTAATCCAGAGTGGATCATCGGACAGCGGTCAAGAACATCCCGAATACCCGAAAAGGACTAAGGATATGTTTCTCGATATGGAGGTGACAAATAGCTCATCGAACGGCAGTTACGTTGATGCAAGCTTTGACACCGATCCGGACGATTCTAAATTGCGCACCGGATACGATTTACACTAAACGGAGGAGCTGTCGGTTGGTGCAGTTCTAAACAAAGCGTCGAGGCGGGATCTACATGTGAAGCGAGTACATAGCAGCTTGAAGCAGCTAATGAAGGAGTCTGGATGAAGGAGTTCATATCCGATCTAGGTGTCATACCTAGTGCATCGGGTCCAATGAAAATCTTCGTGACAATATCGAGCAATTGCCTTAGCAAAGGAATCCAGATTTCACAAGAGGACCAAGCACATCAAGAGACGCTTCAATTCCATCCAGACTTAGTCCGTGGGAGACATAGAGATTTGCAAGATACATACGGATCTGAATGTAGCGCATCGCTGACTAAGCCTCTTCCACGAGCAAAACATGATCAACACCAAGACTCCATGGGTGTTAGAATCATTACTATGTAATCTAGATTATTGACTCTAGTGCAAGTGGGAGATCAAGGAAATATGCCCTAGAGGCAATAATAAAGTTATTATTTATTTCCTTATTTCATGATAAATGTTTATCATTCATGCTAGAATTGTATTAACCGAAACATGATACATGTGTGAATGCATAGACAAACAATATGTCACTAGTATGCCTCTATTAGACTAGCTTGTTAATCAAAGATGGTTATGTTTCCTAACCATGAACAAAGAGTTGTTATTTGATTAACAAGGTCACATCATTAGTAGAATGATCGATTGACATGACCCATTCCATTAGCTTAGCACACGATCGCTTAGTATGTTGCTACCGCTTTTATCCATGACATATACATGTTCCTGTAACTATGAGATTATGCAACTCCCGCTTACGGAGGAACACTTTGGTGCTACCAAACGTCACAACGTGAATCGGGTGATTATAAAGGAGTACTACAGTGTCTCCAAAGGCGATGTTGGGTTGGCGATTTCGAGATTAGGTTTTGTCACTCCGATTGTCGGAGAGGTATCTCTGGCCCTCTCGGTAATACACATCATCGAAGCCTTGCAAGCATTACAACTAATGAGTTAGCTGTGAGATGATGTATTACGGAACGAGTAAAGAGACTTGCTTGCGTAACGAGATTGAACTAGGTATTGGATACCGATGATCGAATCTCGGCAAGTAACATACCGATGACAAAGGAACAACGTATGTTGTTATGCGGTCCGACCGATAAAGATCTTCGAGAATATGTAGGAACCAATATGGGCATCCGTGTCTCGCTATTGGTTATTGACCGAGACGGTCTCGGTCATGTCTACATTGTTCTCGAACCGTAGGGTCCGCACGCTTAAGGTTTCGATGACGGTTATATTATGAGTTTATGTATTTTGATGTACCAAGAAGTTCGAGTCCCTGATGTGATCACGGACATGACGAGGAGTCTCGAAATGGTCGAGACATAAAGATTGATATATTGAAGCCTATATTTGGAGTTCGAATGGTTCCGTGAAATCGGATTTTACTCTAACACCGGGGTTACTGGAACCCTCCTGGGGCTATTGGGCCTTAGTGGGCCACGAGGGAGAAGAGGAAGGGCCGGCCAGGAAGGCCGCGCCTCCCCTAGTCCGAATAGGACAGGAGAGGGCGGCGCCCCCCTTCCCTCTTCCTCCCCCAATCCTACTCCAACTAGGAAGGGGGAGTCCTACTCCCTGGGAGTAGGACTCCTCCCTGCCTCTCCTTGGGCCGGCCGCACCTCCCCCTTGCTCCTTTATATACTGGGCAGGGGGCACCCTAGAACACACAAGTTTGATCTACGGATCGTTCCTTAGCCGTGTCGCGCCCCCTCCACCATATTCCACCTCGGTCATATACTCATATCGTCAGCAAAGCTTAGGCGAAGCCCCGCGCCGTAGTACATCAAGATCGCCACCACGCCGTCAGGTCGACGAAACTCTCCTCCCCAAAGCTCTACTAGATTGGAGCCCGAGGAGCGCCATCGAGCAGTCGTGTGTCAAGAACTCAGGCGCCGAGTAACGGCGCGGGATCGGTCGGATCGCGAGGAGAACGTCGACTACTTCCTCTACGCCAGATCGCTTCCGCTTCGGTCTACGAGGGTACGTAGACAACACTATCCCCTCTCGTTGCTATACATCACCATGATCTTGCGTGTGCGTAGGAAATTTTTTGAAATTACTACGTTCCCCAACATTATTATCATTTGTCGAAGCTTTGATCTATATGTTGTCATCAATTACCAAAAAGGGGAGGATTGAAAGTGCAACTATCCCTAGGTGGTTTTGGTAATTCCTAACAACATATAGCTCATTAAGCTAATGCTACTTCAAGTTAAATATTTCAGGAAAGCTCAATGATTGGCATGGCATGGATGAGAAAAGTGGACCTCTCAAAATGCTAAGGACAAAAGGATTGGCTCAAGCTCAAAGCTCAAGACTCTACATTTTATATTTTAGTGATCCAAGATCACATTGAGTCTATAGGAATAGCCAATACTATCAAGGAGGGATGAGGTGTTGCTATATAGCTTACTTGCTCAAAATGCTGAGTGATATGCTCCAAAGCCCTCAACTACTTTCTCACATCCACATATGACCTAAACCAAAAGTCAAACTCGGCCTCACCAATTCTTTCTATCCGGCGCCACCGAGTTCAGATGTCATAGCCACTGCCACAAACCCTAGGCAAGTCAGTCTCACCGATAGGCATCTCGGTCTCACCGAGATGGGATTGTAATCTCTCTATTTCCCTTCATAACATTTCAGTACCACCGAGATTAGCGATCGGTCCCACCGAGATTGCAATGTAAACTCTTTGTTTCCTTTTCGTAACATTTCGGTCTCACCGAAATGGCGAACCGGTCCCACCGAGTTTACCTGACCAACTCTCTGGTTAGCTTATTACCAAAATCAGTCCCACTGAGTTTGTGTAATCGGTCTCACCGAGATTACGTTATGCCCTAACCCTAACCATATCGGTCCTACCGAGTTGCATGTCGGTCCCACCAAAAATCCTAACGGTCACTAGATTTGCTGAATCGGTCCGACCGAGTTTCTCAATTCGGTCCCACCGAGTTTGGCAAGTTGTGTGTAACGGTTAGATTTTGTGTGGAGGCTATATATACCCCTCCACCCTCTTTTCATTCGTGGAGAAAGCCATCAGAACATGCCTACACTTCCAGCATTCATTTTCTGAGAGAGAACCACCTACTCATTTGTTGAGGTCAAGATATTCCATTCCAACCACATAAATCTGGACCTCTAGCCTTCCCCAAGTTGCTTTCCACTCAAAACATCTTTCCACCAAATCCAATCCTATGAGAGAGAGTTGAGTGTTGGGGAGACTATCATTTGAAGCACAAGAGCAAGGAGTTCATCATCAACACACCATCTATTACCTTTTGGAGAGTGGTGTCTCCTAGATTGGTTAGGTGTCACTTGGGAGCCTCCGTCAAGATTGTGGAGTTGAACCAAGGAGTTTTTACGGGCAAGGAGATCGCCTACTTCGTGAAGATCTACCCTAGTGAGGCAAGTCCTTCGTGGGCGATGACCATGGTGGGATAGACAAGGTTGCTTCTTCGTGGACCCTTCGTGGGTGGAGCCCTCCGTGGACTCGCGCAACCGTTGCCCTTTGTGGGTTGAAGTCTCCATCAACGTGGATGTACGATAGCACCACCTACCGGAACCACGGATAAAAAATCTCCGTGTCTACATTGTGTTTGCTCCCTCAAACTCCTCCCTTTACCTTCATGTGTAATGTTTTACATTCCGCTGCTATACTCTTGGAATTGCATGTGTAGGTTGATTGCTTGACTTGTGTAAAGTTGCTAAAATTTGCCAAGACTTAAAATTGGGAAAAGGCTAGATTTTTATTTGGGCAAGTAGTCTAATCACCCCCCCCTCTAGACATACTTTCGATCCTACACTCTTGAACCTTCGCAAAGTGGGAGTTCTTGCCTCCTGGTAGAGGATTTGAAATAGTCTTCATATATGTGGACCATCTCGGATAGATGCCATCTGCTAGGTAGTATCCCTTGTTGTAGTGCCGCCCATTGACCTCGAAGTTCACCGGAGGAGAATGACCTTCAACAAGCTTGGCAAACACAGGGGAGCACTGTAGTACGTTGATGTCATTGTGAGTTCCTGGCATACCAAAGAAGGAGTACCAAATCCAGAGGTCCTGTGTGGCCACTGCCTCAAGTACCACACTGCAACCGCCTTTGGCGCCTTTGTACATCCCCTGCCAAGCAAATGGACAGTTTTTCCATTTCCAAAGCACAACTTCCCGCAAAACCGTTTTAGAGCGAACCGTGCAACAATTTTGTGGGACGAATCTATATGGCATCTGTTAGAGTTGCTTTAATTTTGGATATGCTCTTTTTGCGAAAAGATCAGATGTATTGCGAAAGTGCAAAACATCTCAAACATAACAAAAATTATATCGAGATTTCTAGACCACCAAACGACCACTGCTGCCACTAAAATGAACCATCCACGAGTCGTTGTGGCCGCTCTCCTAATGGAGCCGACTTGACCTTGTGTCGATGACAGTCGAGAAGTTTCCATGCATGTGCCGCCCTTGAACCCTTGCATAGATCTGAAGCACCTGACATCAAATCTTGCCACATGACGAGAAACCTAACCTCACCGCCTCAAAGAAACGAGAAGAATCTACACCGAAGCCCCGTCGACTATGTCCAGACAAACAAACTCAGGGAGGATCGGAGCCCGGAAGACACCTGCGAGGACTGAATACTCTAACCTAAACCACTAACTGGAGCGGAGGCACCGGGATTCCCCTCCCCGCCATCGGCCACCGGAGCGGCAGGCAGAGAAGAGGTGAATCCACAAGCTGGCTGGTGAAGCCTTCATGGAGAGTTTATCCTAACCGCCTAGTGTTAGGGGAGGAATCAATATTGAGATGGATATACCTCTATAGCTAAGTCACATGCCACGAAGACAAGTGGTGAGCGGTGATATTTCCTTCCTAACATGGTTTCACGCCACTTCCCGTCAAATCCATGCACGCCCATTTCTCTCTCTTCACGCATCCACAAACATACATGCCTTCTGGACTATTGCAATCACCACACCCGTTGTCGTCATCATTAAGATGGCTTAATGCGGCACCAACTTTTTTTCCTGTCGACTTCAACCCATAGCAGATACCACCCAACTATGCGCAGCCGCCACGTACCCCTCCCCCTTGGCACAACCCTATTGCACGTGGTGCGTTGGTTTAAGGCGTCCGCGGGTTCCACCATGCCGCCCCCGAAGCGGTATCATAACTCGTAACAGCATCAACAGATGCCTTAAGTAGTCATCATACCAAGGTCGCCGCACGTCCGCGGGAGACGAACCGGTATTATCGCTCCCCATCCCCCTGAGATCTCTCCGATTTCGCGCGAAAACTAAAACACTACATACAGCATGAAGAAAAGATACAAAACACCACACAAACTCCTCAAATTCTCCTCACCCTGCCACCGCGAGGAGGAACTGCCTGCCTGCCGCTGTACTTTGCCCTCGTCCTCCCCTCCCCTCCCCTGCGCCCCCAGTCTTCAGATCCAAACCCCCGTCTGAAAAACAAAGGCAGCGCCGCAGCGAGCGAGCGAGCGAGCGAGGGCTAAAAAGGCCAGCAAAACCCTAACCCTAAGCATCCCAATTCCCCCAATCCCGAATCCCCCACCCCCCGTCGCCCCCAAACCCTATCCCTGACCTGCCCCCGCCTCGCCGCCGCGACGATGGCAGGCTCCTCCGGCGCCGCCGCCGCCTCCTCCCGCAGCCAGCTCAAAGGCGACCGCTTTTACTACCCGCCCCACCGCCGCCAGAGCCAGCAGCACCAGCAGCAGGGCCTGCAGAGCCGCCGCCCCCCGACGTCGCCCTCCCTCTCCCCGTCCCCCTCCCCCAGGCGGAAGACGGCGGCCGCGGCGGCGGCGGTCGCGTCCGTCGACGCCGACGGCCGGGCGGATTCCGACGACTCCTCGTCCACCTCCTCCAAGCCTTCGCTCGCGTCCACGGCGGCCGAGGTGAATGTCGTGTCCTCCGCGCCTGCCGCGGAGGAGGAGGAGGAGGCCGGGAATCTGGACAGGTTCCTCGCCTCCACCACGCCCTCCGTGCCCGTCCGGAACATGCCCGAGGTATCCATCCTTCCATGCCTAAGCGTGCTGTTCTATGCAGATTACATATGTGGGGTGAAGGGTCCAGAGGGACTTAGTTTTTTAGATAGATTCATATATATTTAGTAAGCTGCTAAAACGTGATGACTACATAATAAAGTGTAGATTGTTCTGGTCTAGGTTGGTTATGTTCACCGACATAGGTCTATTGAGATGGCCGATGCGTCATTTTCCAAAGGAAAGTGAAGGATTCTGGATGAATATGTCGAGGCCGCGTTTCATAGTTTACTCCGGACTGACTGCATTTCGCTTGAATTTATTGTTTGTTCCAGGCCATTGAAAGTTCTTAATGGTAGTAGTTGTGGATGGTGAGCAGCAACTGTTGTTCAATTCCAGCGTGGTCCTAATGGCAGTTCATGTGTACTTTTCTTAACCATGGCCCCCAACTGATGATTGCTAGAATGTGTTTCCTAGAAGAAATTTGTCTTCAGGGAATGCTTATTCAGCCATTGGTTGCTTTAGTCTATATTTAAGCACTACTTTCCTAGTGTTGGTGAATGAAATTGACACAGTTAGTCTCTTTGGAGCTTTTGATTTTCCGCTACTTGCGCTTGATGTAACTTAGATATAGTAACTATTCAGGTTCTCTGATTTTGCTTGTAATCTGCATATCGATGCTATGTGTGTATCTGTGCCAATTGCCGTCTACAAATCATTAGTTTCTCTGAAGGATTAAATCATGTAGTGATATTTGCACATGTTCTGTCTGCGCACATGGATTTTGATTTCCAGTCAAAGGTAGACCACTTTTGGTTATTAAAGGAAAATATCATATTGCTTCTGTTCTGCGATTAAGCTATATTGGTTTTGTTCTGCTGCAGACAAGCTTGAGGATGCGGAGGAGTGGAGATGCCATGGATTCATCTCCTTACTTCTGCCTTGATGATCTCTGGGAGTCTTTCAGGGAGTGGAGTGCTTATGGGGCTGGTGTTCCCCTGGTGTTAAATGGCGGTGACTCCGTGATACAATATTATGTGCCATATCTCTCTGCTATCCAGCTGTATGCTGATCCATCTAGACCTGTTGCAAGTACCAGGTAACAACCTTATATGCGCTATGCAAAGTTATGACTAATAGGAAATTCTCCCTTTTGGAATATATAAACAGTCCATAGGTCAATCTGTCCAGCAGATTCATTTGTCTCATTTTTTTTGGTATGATCTGTTTTGTTTGAGCTTGAGGATGTTCATATATGGTAACAAACTACACAAATAGCAATTAAAATTGTGAGGAATGCACTTTAGTATACTAAAATTAGTACGTATTATATAATACTTGCTCTTACCTAAAATGTTAGTGTATTAAAATCTGTCCCAGTTTATACATGTGGATACTGTTTGGCAAAACAGAGGGTAGAGGAGAGATTTCCGTTTGTTTCTACTACTTTTCCAGAGATGTTTAAAGAAAAATTCTACTGCTTTGCTAATGTCTAAGCTACTTTCGTGTTGAAATCCTGTTTAGCTTGTGTAATTTCAGAAGTTTCTCCTTTATCAACCTGTATAGATGTCGAGCTTGACATTGTAACTTAGTGCTTGCCATTTCTATGACCTAGGGTTGGCGTGCAAGTTAACCTTAACTATGTTCTGTACATATAAAAGAAAATAAGAAACAAAAGTAGACGAATAAGAGAAGTCATGAGAATAGGTTCGAAAGAAAGTATTACTAGTTTAGAATGTGTTTTTTGTTTGGGCGAAACCTTTGCTAGCGCATAACTTCTTATACTTAATTTTCTCGCTTAAGGCATCCTCTGGATGAAAGTGACGGGGAATCTACGGATTTTAGCAGTGAGAGTAGCAGTGAAACTGATGCTGCTCAAAATGGTGTCTTACAAAGTGAGGATGGCGATGCTTTTGTATCTGCAAGTTTTCCTATATTTGAGCATCTGGAGCGGGATCCTCCGTATGGCAGAGAGCCTTTAACAGACAAGGTAAGTTTTGTTTCTTCCTATGTTTTTAAGGCGACGCTTTGCTTTAAGGCGCTGGGGGGGCGCTTCGACGCCTAGGCGACGCCTAGGCGCCTAAAGCGGACGCCTAGGCGCCTAAAGCGCAAAGCGCTGGGGGGGCGCCTCGACGCCTAGGCGTCGCCTTACGGACGCCTTAAAAACATAGGTTTCTTCGAAAACTCAAAGCATGTTACGGACTTCCAGTGTATAGAATCTTATTCTGCACGCTTTCCAGGTATCAGTTCTTGCGGATAGATTTCCAGCTTTAAAGACATTCAGAAGCTGTGACTTGCTGCCATCCAGTTGGATGTCTGTTGCATGGTATGTTTCAAACACTTTTGAGCCTGTTTAGTCAGTCATTTTTCCAGTGGTAAGATGTGTTCTGTTCCATTTGTTGGCTGCCATGTATTATCTTCTTTTGCCGTAGATGTTCCTAAACTTCTGAGAGTTTTAATTATTTGTGATCAATTATTCCGTAATACCTGCCATCCTCATTATCCTCTTATTACCTGCCATCCTCATTATCCTCTTATTACCTGCCATGTATTATCCACTTATTACCTGCCATCCTCATTTTTATTTGATAGCATCTGACCATAACGCTGTACCTGCTTTTCTGTAGACAACGTTTTGGTTTCATTATAATTATGCATGACGCCATCGCAGTGGCCAAGTTATAACATTTGCCAACTGTGCTGGCCCATGCAGAGGATGCCTACCAGTTGCCATGCCTAAACAACTAGGCATGCCTATCGTGCTGCATTTCAGCATACCGTGCTGTATTTCAGCATAAGATAGAAGAGCAACACTGCAGTGGCAGTGCTGCTATGATTCTATACGTTACTGGTTTCATCCTCATGCTTTGATTGCAGGTACCCCATATATAGAATCCCAACAGGACCGACGCTGAAGGACCTGGACGCTTGCTTCTTGACATTCCATTGCCTGGCAACACCTTCCAAGGGTAAAAACACCAGCACCTGCACCCTGTTTCTAGCGTCATACTTACGAAATAGGGAACTTATTATTTTGCCTCCGCTAGATGATGCCAGTATTCTGGATGCTATGATTCTGGACGTGCATCAAACGCTTACTAAATGCTCTGGTTTCAACTTGCAGATAGCCATCCCACCACACCAGCATGCCCCGGCTTCGAGGGAATCGGGCACTGCACCACCGCAACGGGCAGGCTTTCCCTGCCCGCCTTCGGGCTGGCATCCTACAAGCTCCGCAGCTCCTTATGGGCATCCAACGGCGCCCCGGAGCAGGAGAGCGTCACGTCGCTGATGCAGGAGGCGGACAACTGGCTCCGCTGCGTACAGGTGGACCACCCGGACTTCCGGTTCTTCGTGTCCCACTTCGGGGCGACGTGGAGATGACTCTTCCTTGTGTTGTAAATGTTTTTTTGTGACTGTTAGTTATATGATGATGACTGTGTGTTGCCAAGTCTGAACTCAGGTGGCTGTGCGTTGAGCACAAGTCTGTTATGGCACATAGTGCAGCAGCGCCCCTCTGCCGTGGGGGTTGTATCAGTTGAAAAAGGCCTGCCTGTATTGCGGGCGGGCTCGACTCTTGTTGTCGTCTCCAATAAGTTTATAACTGTCTGGTGTAGGTAACTTTTTTGTGGGGGAGTTACAGATGTGATGGACCGAAAGTGCAATTGGAGACTTTGTAAAACTTTTGATGAAAATGATAGGAAAGAATAAATTATCGCATTTTAGAGTTATATATAAAACATAGTTTATTATCTGCATATATGTGATCGGCTTTTCTTGTGGATTTTGTATGACAGAATTAGCAGAGCATTGGGGAGTTCATATTTTATTTATATATAATGAAAAAGAAATCCGCAGGCTGTGCATGCTGTGAAACGGTGTGGTTGACTTGGTAGGGCGCCACTTGTTTTTGCCTTGTGAAGCACAGCTGCTGCTGGCCGGGCAACTTGCGAACTGCTCGTCCACTACGACCGAAAAATAACAATTGTGATATGAACAAGAATAGATTTGTTTTTTTTTTTGCCTCGTGCAAAAAGTGCTGTAATAATCTCATGATGTATGTTTATGACATTACTCGTTCATGTCAGTTGGTTATCCCCGCAACTAGCGTGATCTATTGTGTCAAAAAACGTCTTACATTTTGGGGCCGAGGGAGTATCGGGTAAAAGAAAACTAGTAGTGTGATATATCTATCCTTGTAATTTTTCGCGAAATTTACCGTGGTCTCAGCTGGCCCAAGATTTGCACAAGGAGAAGGAGAATAATAATGCGCGTCCGGCCGTGACCTGCCAAGCACTACTGACGAAGAGATCGATCGTCCGTCCGTCCGTCCGTCCGTCATGGCCGGCCTCGTCTCTATGTCCTCTCTATATCACACGGTGTATATATAGAGCCAGGTCTCTCGCGGTGCTCCAACTGCAAGCGCGGGCGTCCCGGCACGTTGCATTTCGATCGCGGCACACCGAGGTAACAGAGGGAGGGAGAGAGAGACAATGAGGGATCTGGAGGAGTTCCGGGGCTCGTCGGCGGCGGGGCCGCCGCGGAACGGCGGCGGCGGCAATGGCGGGGGCAGCGGGGAGTCGTCGGCGGTGACCACGCCGTCGTGGTGGGCGGGCGACCCGGAGGCCAAGCGCCGGCGGAGGGTGGCCGCCTACAAGGCCTACGCCGTGGAGGCCAGGGTCAAGGCGTCGCTCCGCCGCGGCCTCCGCTGGATCAAGGACCGCTGCACCGGCATCGTCCACCACCGCCGGTGACCGGCCGGCCCGCGCCGATCGACGTGCCGCCACGAACCAACGTCGTCACGTTGGCGTATCACATGGCGTGCGCTTTGACCGCTTCGCCATCTTGCTGTTCATAATGTTTCTGTTTTTCTCCTCTCTTTTCTTCTTCTTTTCTTCCCCATCGTTTCTTATTAATTTTGTTCTTATGGATGCAATGCAATTATGCAAGCAACACACAGAAAACAAAATCGTTCCAATAACCCGGTTTTTTCCTCGACGACGACAACGACGTCATACTTTTTTATCTTTTGATTGATGAGTTGCGTGGCAATTGTGCAACTCTGTGGTAATGCATGGCCACAAAAACCTGTCTGTACTCTGTAGTCCATGCGCTTGGTACCAAGCTGGGAGGGCAAAGTTTCTAGAATCCAGATGCGCCTCATTCAGCACACGCACAGAAACAAGCCCCAATGTCTCATTTCATTCCCCCCCCAAAGAAGTTTCATTTCGTTCAGATGGATGAACAGGCCAGGAGATGTAATTTATAGATATGATTTCCCAAGAAAATTCAGCACACTAGGGGCATTCACATCAACTGCCAAGTGATGTTCAGGATAGCAACACAAGCTGTTTGCAGCGCGTTGTCGCGAACCAAGAAACATTATTCCCGTTTTTTTTTTGTCAAATCTCACTGGAGTAAACTACTTCTACTCCGATACTTGGCCCCGTAAGATAGATCACGGGGTTACGAAAAAACCTGGGCACCTTTGCCCATCATCAGATAAACAGTTCGCAACCATTAGAAGTTTGAGACGCTTGCGTAGGCTCTCAGACGTACTGAACCCCCTCGCCCTGGATCACCTCTCCGATGCGGTATGCGGGGCTCGACTCTTGGAGGATTCTGTCCGCTGCGTCTTTGCTTACTACAAGGACCATCCCGACGCCCATGTTGAACGTTCGCAGCATCTCCGCATCTTCAATTTTGCCAACCTACAAGTGTCAGAAAAACAAAAGCTAAGGAGCAGACAGACAAGCACAGTGCACGCGGACGCATAAACACATCATAATGGTCTATGAAATGTCGGTATTTCTGTGGGCTACATAGAATCCTATGCTTGTTCTGTTGTGTGATGTTTTACCTAGCTCCCAGATCCCCATCCAATTCAAGCTTAACATTGCAGGTCCTTTAATACACATGCCAGCACTAACAATACTTTCAGCAATGTTAGTATCAAGTATCAAACAAATTGTTACTTAGATATTTGTTTTGTTACAAACGTCCTAATACCATTGGCCTGGCTGATATTATAAGTTCTCAAGATGGATACCAAATCATTAACCAATTATTTAGATTATAAACAAGTGACTATATTCGCTGGGGCTCCAAGAATGTGCATGACAAGCTAATGGATTTGTTTGCTCTTACCTGTTGAAGCCATTCGAACACAGGCAGCACTTGCCACGACCCGGTGACAATTTTCGCCCCAAGTCCTTCAGGAAATACTCTTGGGATATTATCAGTAAAGCCACCACCAGTAATATGGGCTAGTCCTTTTACACCACCCTTGCTGATAATGTCAAGTACCTTTTTTCATTCCAAACAACTGAATCAGAAATTTAGGAAATGGTCAACTGGAGATGAGACATTCATCAGAATAAGCTAACCTGCTTGACATAGATGACAGTTGGTGCCATGAGAGCTTCACCAACAGTAGTTGTTACACCATCATTTCTTGGGAGAGGATCAGTCAAGGAGAGTCCACTTTTGTCCAGTACTCTAGAAAAAAACATTTTTCCGACTGTCGTTAACCAGAAGCAATAATTGTATCAAAAGGAAAGCATCAGTGACATCAGATTTGCACTCTCAATCATCTATGTTGATTTGAAACAAATGGAGCTGGATAAATGCATTACCTCCTAGCGAGAGAGAACCCGTTCGAATGAACCCCACTGGAAGGAAGGCCAATCAGGACATCCCCCTCCACAATGTTTTTACCGTCAATGACCTTATCCTTCTTTACGGCACCCACAGCAAAACCACTCAGATCATATTCACCTTCCTTGTAGAAATCAGGCATTTCTGCGGTCTGTATTAACAATAGCTAACTGAGTTATGCAGTTTTTTTTTAAATGCTGCTTATACTCAGAGTTGTATGGCCCATGTGGAATGCTTCAGGAGAGTAAATATCAATGCTAAGAGTAAATAGATGGCTATGTTAAATATTTATGCATTACTGTGAGTTGACTTTGGCCATGTACCAACTACCAAGAATAAATAATCAAATAGCCAGATCATCTAGTTACTATCAGACTCATGCGCATAGATCCTTAGGTACTCTCACAGTTTATAAATCTGCGCATTATTCCAGAATATCTCACCTCTCCTCCCAGCAGAATACAATCTGATTGCTGGCATCCATCCACAATCCCCTTGATGACCTATGAAAGTACAAACAAAGTTACAGTCAAAGATAGATAGATATCATCCTCCATAGGCAGAAGACAGATAAAATCAGCAAGAGCGAGAATTACTGTGTTAAGTGAGCAGCAATATTGACAGTACCTTCTCTGCAAGGTCAACATCGAGCTTGCTCGTAGCATAGTAATCTAGGAAGAACAATGGTTTCGCACCCGAAGTTACGATGTCATTGACACTCATAGCAACCTGACACGACGAATCAGACACAGAAAATGTTCATCGACTCTCCTAGGAAATCTGACAAACGGCATGTATGAAAAACAAGTGAGAGCATACCAGGTCAATCCCGATGGTATCATGAATACCGGTCTCAAACGCAAGCTTCAGCTTCGTCCCAACTCCATCAGTGCCAGCCACAAGATACTCATCCCCTGCTCAATAAGAACAACAGAAAACCAGATTTTACTAACACGGCAATACATTTCTGTATCCAAGTAAGTAAACAAGTAATAACTAGTCAAATACATGCCACATACCTCTTGCTCTTAGTACTAGCCTAATACTATAATACTGTTCGTGCTTGGTAGATACATATATCAATTACTGTTTACTCAAGTACTCCCTCCGTCCCAATGTAAGACCATTTTTGACACTAGGACACTATTGATAGCGTCGAAAACGGTTTTAACAATAAGAAACTCTCACTTTCCGCACCTGCCAACATATATGTACCAAACAGTAGTAGTACCTCACCAAATCGCCCCCTCTCACTGACAGACACAAAGAAGGCCAAAATGTCAATCAATTATTCAATTATATGTGACAAGGCATCCCCCTGCACAACCAACTTCCAATCTACGCACAATCATAGGCAACGGATTGCTTGCATCTCCACGCTTGAATTCCGAATCGCGGCACAGAGGACCGCTAACTAGAGCAAAAAACAGCATGGAAAAGCGAGCAAGATGAGGAAGGATAGAAGCGCACCGTGGGGGTAGAGGCCGCCGAAGCCGCCAATCCCGGGGGCCAGCCTGCGGATGCGGCGCACGAGCTCGGTGCCAGCGTCGATGTCCACGCCGGCGCCCTTGTAGGTCATGCCTTCCTCGTCGGCCGGGCCGGAGCCGGAGCCGGAGCCGGAGCAGGAGACGGCGACGCGGCGCATCCCGGCGGCGGGCGTCGTGGGGAGGCGGACGCGGCTGTTGGGCTGGGGGCGGCCGCGGAGGGGACCCGCGGGGGCGGCCGCCGGCGCGCGGACGAGGTGGAGGAGGCGGTCGGCGCCCATGGGTGGGGTGGAGGAATGGGGGCAAAGGTTTAGGGCTTTTGGATGCTCTCGTGCGGCGCGGTGCGGATGGGTGCGCCGAATCCGTTGCCTTGGGTCGCGCTTTAAATCTCTTTGCTCCCCTTTAAAAATGGAATTGCGTTTGTTTTTGTTAGAAAATTTTAAATTCGAATTCCAAAATATGCTCCCTCCGTCCTAAAATAACTGTTGTGGTTTCATTTGAACTAAAACCGCAAACACTTATTTTGGGACAACGGGAGTACTTAAAAAATGTTCTTAATGGTGGTACTTTTGGATCATCTTATTTTTGTTATTAGAGATAAAGAGGAAACAAAAACCCTTTGCTACGACACATTTTTTTTTGAACATCAGCACAGACACAAGCGCTCATATACACGCGCATACACTCATCCCTATGAACGCATTTTACGCACACCCTACCCCTATGACCACCTTCAAAGATCGAGCCAAGCATATCATCTTGAGATTTACGAAGTCATCAGAAGCGCCTCGTCGTCGACGGAACGCGTCTCCCATCGAATCGCATCACCGGAAATTCTGAAATAAATCCAGGAATAAATGCGAGCACCAGGATTTGAACCCTGATGGGCTGAGGATACCACAGTCCCTCTAACCATCCAAACACAGGTTGGTTCGCTGCTACGACACATTTAGCTTGGGTATGGGCCATGGGCGCGACGGCCGGACCCATATTGTTGAGTTTTTTTTTCTTTCTTAGAGGCACCAGAAAAAGTTGTCACCGCAAACTATCTGGAATTAAAAATTATCTCCCGAATGCCGACAATTATAGAAGAAAAATGCAGTCCAACTTTGGGATGCTCCAAAAATGACATGTCATTATGACAATTTGCTTGCCAGGAGACAGATTATGGATTTACATAGGGGCACAACCATACAAGTTACGAGAGAGCTAAGAGCATGTACATCCCGGAGCCGAACCCCAAGAGAGGTAATGAATGGTATTTTGCGTCCTAATTGTCGATAATGCCTTTTTTTGGAGTATCCAAAAGTTGAAGTGGCGTTTAGTTAAGTGATTTTTTTTTACATTGGCATTCCTTGATTTCGAAGAATTAGCGTCCAAGTGACCATTTCCATGGAGGGGCCTTGCTATGTAAGTACTTATTGAACACACCTTTATCATAGAGCAAATAGGAGCCACAAAGATCACTTGTGTTTAGTCGTGAATGGCGAGGGAGAACGTGTCGATGCTCATGTACTACTTGAGTCAGTTATTTCTTTACTGGGAAAAAAGGAAGAAAAGAAATTACGAGACACAATTCATTGATCAACAAGAACGAAGTCAGAGTAGACGTGAACGGTAAAACTCTACCGGCAATGAAAGGACAAACACATCTTAGCCTAATAGAGCAAGTGGGCTGTTTGATTGAGACTGAGCGGCGATGGTGGTGCGGTTCTGCCATGACAGAATGCAGATGAACTTTGTCGGCCAGGGTTCGTTCCTTCTATTTCCGTAAGGCTGTGTTCGGTTGAGAGGAATTTGGCAGGGATTGAAGTGGATTTAATCCTCTACAAGTCAAAACCTCCCCAAATCCCCTCCAATTCTCTTGTGGAGGGGTGTAATCGAACAAGGCCTAATCGGGCGCACACCCTCTCCTCCGTGTTGGGCCGACCCATCTTCATTTTTTCCTGTTTTAGAAGGCAAAAAACTGGGCGCTACGGCGTGGTTCAAACCGGCTATCTTGCTTCTACATACACGCTCCACTAACCACCTCACCTTTTTTTTTCTTTTTTTTTCTTTGCCAGCCGGTTGTGGATTTTCTGCTTTCTGCTTTGCAGTTGACGCTCTATGTGAGCTAGATGCTGCTTTTGTTCCATTACTGTAAGACCTTGTTGAGACCTTGTTTACTTTTTAATAATATAGGCCGTATGCATCGATCTGATGCAGAGGCCGGGGAATCCCCCTTTTCTAAAAAAAAAACTTAAAGCTTTTTCCTTCTTTCTTGTTTCTTTTTCCTTGGATCGGTTTTGTTCGAGTTTTTTCCTTTTCTATTTTTGAAAAATGGGTGATTTTTTAATTTGTGTTTTTTTCCAAAATTGATGTTTTTTTTAAAAAATGTGAAATTGATGAGTTTTTTAAAATAAAATTGATGAACTTATTTCAAAATCAATGAACTTTTTATTAAAACCGATGAATTTTTTTCAATTTTGCATTTTTTTTACAAATTTGATGATTTTTTTAAAAAAATAATGAACTTTTCTTTCAAAATCTTGAATATTTTTTAATTCATGTTTTTTCCTTCATTTTTATGATTTTTCAAAAGTCAACGATTCATCCTTCAACTGGAGAGTTTGTCGAGCGGTCAACCGGATCGAGCGAACTAAGCGACAAGGGACGAATGAGGCAACCAATAACAGCCCAATTTTGCGGAGCCGGTGCTTAAGGCGTCGTGCCACTTGCGGCATACATGAGCAAGTGAGGGAGCAACTAATCAACGAGTACTCCTTCAGGAGCTCCTAGAGGAGCGCGCCAAGTGACACGCTCTCAGTCCACCCAAAGTGATCGTCGGGGAGGCTTCTGAAGGAGTACTCCTTCGTTAGTTTTTTTAGAAGAACTCCTTCTTAGTTGCTCCCGGAGTATGTGGCACGGAAATTGAGCCCTCCGGCCATAGAGACTGGCCTCACCGCGCCAACTTTCACCGGCCCGTCTCAGCCGAAGAGAGCCCGGGAAAGTATCTAGTGCTCCCAGGCTTGGGGTGCTCCCGGTGCTCCAAATGTCCGAAAAACATTTTTAAAATGTTCAAAAAATTCTGAAAAAAATGCAGCACATCGACGGAATATCGATGTATCTTGTCACAAAATTTCAAATCAAAATTGAAAACATTGCTCGAGATACAAAAATGACAAATTTTTGTACATAACATAAGTTGGGCTTTAGTTTTGGCCCATTATCACATTGATGCCAAATTTGTCATTTTTGTATCTCGAGCAATGTTTCGAATTTTGATTTGAAATTTTGTGACAAGAGACATCGATGTTCCGTCGATGTGCTGCATTTTTTTCAGAATTTTTTGAACATTTTAAAAAATGTTTTTCGCATCGGAGCACCGGGAGCACCCTAGGCCTGGGAGCACTAGATACTTCCCCAAGAGAGCCCAACCCAACCATCATCGTCCCTGATTAAGCAATCCGTAAGAGCAACTCCAATGGGGTGACCCATTTCGTCCACCGCCGTCCGTTTGGGTCGGCGCGGACACAAAAGGCGGTCCAATGCGCCTACCCAAATGGACGCGTGTCCGCTTGGCGTCCGCATGACGACCCATTCCCGACCCATTTTTGAGCCGGATTTGCGTCCGCACGGACACGAAACGGGACGCACGCGCGCGCGCCTACTCCTCTCCCCGGGCCCGCCGGTCGGTGGCAGCCACCACCATTTCCCCCCATTTTCCCCAAAAACACTCCCGCCCGCGCGCGCGCTCGCTCCCGCCTCAACCAGCCATGGACGACGCCATGGACCTCGACGCCGCCGCCGACCTTGCCTCCCTCGCCTCGTCCGGCACCGTCGCCCCCGCCGGGAAAGGCAAGCTTCGTGCCCTGCGCAAGACGGCCGCCACGACCAAGCCAAAGAAGGCGTTGACGCCCGAACAGCGGGCACGCGAGTCGCCCAAGAGGAAGGGCCGGAGGCACGCCGCGGACGCGAGGGATGATGCCGGCGCTCAGGCCGCCGTCGTCACCGCCGCGCAGCAGGAGGTCACCAATGCCCGCGTCGCGGCGGCAATGAGGGAGGCACTCTACATTCTAGGGTTAAACCCTAGCCAGCACGGCCTCGTCCAAGCCGCCGTCGCCGCGACCAGCACGGCCTCGTCCAAGCCGCCGTCGCCGCGACCAGCACCGGCTCATCGGTGTTTCCGAGGATGGTGCTGCCTGACTCGCCCCACGCGTCGGTTTGCAACCCGGTCCTCGGCTTCCACGTCTACCCGCAGGCCTCCCGCCTCTCCGGGGAGTGCTCGCCCGAAGTGAGTGTGATCGCGCCTTCCACGCCCGCGCCCGCGCCCATCGACCTCAACTCCACCCCGGTGGCTGGTGGCTCGTCAACCGGCGGCGCGAGGAAACACACGCGACAGACACCGACCGACGTGCTCCCGGATGCCCGCAACCTGTTTGATGAAATGCCGTCCGCCGCCGACGAGGACTACATGCAGAACCTCATCTTCGAGGGCAGTGTGGCGGCCGCTGGCTACGATCCCGACGAAACACAAAGCCAGGACGGCTGCGGGGCGTTTACGCCGGCCGCTGGCTACGATCCCGACCAGGCGGCCTTCATGCGTGATCAGGTCGGCATCGACCTGGACGGCTTCCCCCTCGACCACGAGTTCACGGACTGTTGGGGAACGTAGTCATCTCAAAAAAATTCCTACGCACACGCAAGATCATGGTGATGCATAGCAACAAGAGGGGAGAGTGTTGTCCACGTACCCTCGTAGACCGAAAGCGGAAGCGTTAGCACAACGCGGTTGATGTAGTCGTACGTCTTCATGATCCGACCGATCAAGTACCGAACGTACGGCACCTCTGAGTTCAGCACACGTTCAGTTCGATGACGTCCCACGAACTCCGATCCAGCAGAGCTTTGCGGGAGAGTTCCGTCAGCACGACGGCGTGATGACGGTGTTGATGATGCTACCGATGCAGGGTTTCGCCTAAGCACCGCTACGATATTACCGAGATGAAATATGGTGGAGGGGGCACCGCACACGGCTAAGAGATCAAGAGACCAATTGTTGTGTCTAGAGGTGCCACCTTGCCCCCGTATATAAAGGAGCAAGGGGGGAGGCCGGCCGGCCCCTGTAGGGCGCACCAGGAGGAGGAGTCCTCCTCCTAGTAGGAGTAGGACTCCCCTTCCTACTCCCACTAGGAGGAGGAAAGGAAGGAGGAGAGGGAGAAGGAAGGAGAGGGAGGAAAAGGAGGAAAGGGGGGCCGGCCCCCTAGTCCAATTCGGTTTGGGCTAGGGGGGGCGTGCGCCCTGCCTCCTCTCTTCCATCACTTGGCCCATGAGGCCCATTACTTCTTCCTCGTATTCCCGTAACTCCCCGGTACCCGAAAAAATACCCGAATCACTCAAAACCTTTCCGATGTCCGAATATAGTCGTCCAATATATCGATCTTTACGTCTCGACCATTTCGAGACTCCTCGTCATGTTCCCGATCTCATCCGGGACTCCGAACTACCTTTGGTACATCAAATCACATAAACTCATAATACCGATCGTCACCGAACTTTAAGCGTGCGGACCCTACGGGTTCAAGAACTATGTAGACATGACCGAGACATGTCTCCGGACAATAACTAATAGCGGAACCTGGATGCTCATATTGGCTCCTACATATTCTACGAAGATCTTTATCGGTCAAACCGCATAATAACATACGTTGTTCCCTTTGTCATCGGTATGTTACTTGCCCGAGATTCGATCGTTGGTGTCTCAATACCTAGTTCAATCTCGTTACCGGCAAATGTCTTTACTCGTTATGTAATGCATCATCCCGCAACTAACTCATTAGTAACATTGCTTGCAAGGCTTATAGTGATGTGCATTATCGAGAGGGCCCAGAGATACCTCTCCGACAATTGGAGTGACAAATCCTAATCTCGAAATACGCCAACTCAACAAGTACCTTCGGAGACACCTGTAGAGCACCTTTATAATCAACCAGTTACGTTGTGAGGTTTGGTAGGACACAAAGTGTTCCTCCGGTAAACGGGAGTTGCATAATCTCATAGTCGTAGGAACATGTATAAGTCATGAAGAAAGCAATAGCAACATACTAAACGATCAAGTGCTAAGCTAACGGAATGGGTCAAGTCAATCACATCATTCTCTTAATGATGTGATCCCGTTAATCAAATGACAACTCATGTCCATGGCTAGGAAACTTAACCATCTTTGATTCAACGAGCTAGCCAAGTAGAGGCATACTAGTGACACTCTATTTGTCTATGTATTCACACATGTACTAAGTTTCCAGTTAATACAATTCTAGCATGAATAATAAACATTTATCATGATATAAGGAAATATAAATAACAACTTTATTATTGCCTCTAGCTAGGGCATATTTCCTTCAGTCTCCCACTTGCACTAGAGTCAATAACCTAGTTCACATCACCATGTGATTTAACACCAATATTCGCATCTGTATGTGATTAACACCCATAGTTCACATCGTCATGTGACCAACACCGAAGGGTTTACTAGAGTCAATAATCTAGTTCACATCGCTATGTGATTAACACCCAGAGAGTACTAAGGTATGATCATGTTTTGCTTGTGAGAGAAGTTTAGTCAACGGGTCTGTCACATTCAGAGCCGTATGTATTTTGAAAATATTCTATGTCTACAATGCTCTGCATGGAGCTACTCTAGTTAATTGCTCCCACTTTCAATATGTATCCAGATTGAGACTTAGAGTCATCTGGATCGGTGTAAAAGCTTGCACCGATGTAACTCTTTACGGCGAACTCTTTTATCACCTCCATAATCGAGAAACATTTCCTTAGTCCTCACTAAGGATATTCTTGACCGCTATCCAGTGATCTACTCTTAGATCAAAAAATTGTATTCCCTTGCCAAACTCAGAGCAAGGTATACAATAGGTCTGGTACACAGCATAGCGTACTTTATATAACCTATGACTGAGGCATAGGGAATGACTTTTCATTCTCCTTCTATTTTCTGCCATGGTCAGGTTTTGAGTCTTAATCAACTTCACACCTTGCAACACAGGCAAGAACTCCTTCTTTGACTGTTCCATTTTGAACTACTTTAAAATCTTATCAAGGTATGTACTCATTGAAAAATCTTATCAAGCGTCTTGATCTATCTCTATAGATCTTGATGCTCAATGTCTAAGCAGCTTCACCGAGGTCTTTCTTTGAAAAACACTTTTCAAATATCCCTTTATGCTATCCAAGAATTCTGTATCATTTCCAATCAACAATATGCCATCCACATATAATATTAGAAATGCTACAGAGCTCCCACTCACTTTCTTGTAAATACAGGCTTCTCCAAAAGTCTGTATAAAACCATATGCTTTGATCAACTCATCAAAGAGTATATTCCAACTCCGAGAGGCTTGCACCAGTCCATAAATGGATCACTGGAGCTTGCACACTTTGTTAGCACCTTTAGGATTGACAAAACCTTCTGGTTGCATCATATACAACTCTTCTTTAATAAATCCATTAAGGAATGCAATTTTGACATCCATTTGCCAGATTTCATAAAATGTGGCAATTGCTAACATGATTCGGACAGACTTACGCATCGATACGAGTGAGAAAATCTCATCGTATTCAACACCTTGAACTTGTCAAAAAACTTTTTGCGAGAAGTCGAGCTTTTGTAGATAGTAACACTACTATCATCGTCTGTCTTCCTCTTGAAGATCCATTTATTTTCTATGGCTTGTCGATCATTGGGCAAGTCCACCAAAGTCCACACTTTGTTCTCATACATGGATCCCATCTCAGATTTCATGGCCTTCAAGCCATTTCGCGGAATCTGGGCTCATCATCGCTTCCTCATAGTTCGTAGGTTCATCATGGTCTAGTAACACGACTTCCAGAACAGGATTACCGTACCACTCTGATGCGGACTGTACTTTGGAAGACGTATGAGGTTCTGTAGTAACTTAATCTGAAGTTTCATGATCATCATCATTAGCTTCCTCACTAGTTGGTGTAGGAATCACTGGAACTGATTTCTGTGATGAACTACTTTTCAATTCGGGAGAAGGTACAATTACCTTATTAAGCTCTACTTTCCTCCCACTCACTTCTTTCAAGAGAAACTCCTTCTCTAGAAAGGATCAATCTTAGCAACGAATATCTTACCTCCGGATCTATGATAGAAGGTGTACCCAATAGTTTCCTTTGGGTATTCTATGAAGACACACTTCTCCGATTTGGGTTTGAGCTTATCAGGTTGAAACTTTTTCACATAAGCATTGCAGCCCCAAACTTTAAGAAACGACAATATTGGTTTCTTGCCAAACCACAGTTCATAAAGCGTCGTCTCAACGGATTTTGATGGTGCCCTATTTAAAGTGAATGCAGTTGTCTCTAATGCATAACCCCAAAACAATAGTGGTAAATCAGTAAGATACATCATAGATCACACCATAACTAATAAAGTGCGGTTACAACGTTCGGACACACCATTACGCTGTGGTGTTCCATGTGGCGTGAGCTATGAAACTATTCCACATTGTTTTATATGAAGGCCAAACTCGTAACTCAAATATTCTCCTCCACGATCAGATCGTAGAAACTTTATTTTTCTTGTTACGATGATTCTCCACTTCACTCTGAAATTCTTTGAACTTTTCAAATGTTTCAGACTTGTGTTTCATTAAGTAGTCATACTCATATCTGCTCAAATCATGTGTGAAGGTTAGAAAATAACGATACCCGCCACGAGCATCAACACTCATTGGATCGCATACATCGGTATGTATTATTTCCAATAAGTCACTAGCTCATTCCATTGTTCCGGAGAACGGAGTTTTAGTCATCTTGCCCATAAGGCACGGTTCGCAAGCATCAAATGATTCATAATCAAGTGATTCCAAAAGTCCATCTTTTATGGAGTTCCTTCATGCGCTTTACACCGATATGACCCAAATGGCAGTGCCACAAATATGTTGTACTATCATTATCAACTTTGCATCTTTTGGCATCAATATTATGAATATGTGTATCACTATGGTCAAGATTCAATAAACCATCAACATTGGGTGTATGACCTGTTGGAAATATGCCCTAGAGGCAATAATAAAAGTATTATTATATTTCATTGTTCATGATAATTGTCTGTTATTCATGCTATAACTGTATTATCCGGAAATCGTAATACACGTGTGAATACATAGACCACAATATGTCCCTAGTGAGCCTCTAGTTGACTAGCTCGTTGTGATCAACAGATAGTCATGGTTTCCTGGCTATGGACATTGGATGTCGTTGATAACGGGATCACGTCATTAGGAGAATGATATGATGGACAAGACCCAATCCTATGCATAGCACAAAGATCGTGTAGTTCGTTTGCTAGAGCTTTTCCAATGTCAAGTATCTCTTCCTTTGACCATGAGATCATGTAACTCCCGGATACCGTAGGAGTGCTTTGGGTGTATCAAACGTCACAACGTAACTGGGTGACTATAAAGGTGCACTACAGGTATCTCCGAAAGTGTCTGTTGGGTTGATACGGACCGAGACTGGGATTTGTCACTCCGTATGACGGAGAGGTATCTCTGGGCCCACTCGGTAATGCATCATCATAATGAGCTCAAAGTGACCAAGTGGTTGGTCACAGGATCATGCATTACGGTACGAGTAAAGCGACTTGCCGGTAACGAGACTGAACAAGGTATTGGGATACCAACGATCGAGTCTCGGGCAAGTAACGTACCGATTGACAAAGGGAATTGTATACGGGGTTTGATCGAATCCTCGACATCGTGGTTCAACCGATGAAATCATCGAGGAGCATGTGGGAGCCAACATGGGTATCCAGATCCCGCTGTTGGTTATTGCCCGAGAGTCGTCTCGGTCATGTCTCGATGTCTCCGAACCCGTAGGGTCTACACACTTAAGGTTCGGTGACGCTAGGGTTGTATGAATATGAGTATGCAGCATACCGAATGTTGTTCGGAGTCCCGGATGAGATCTCGGACGTCACGAGGAGTTTCGGAATGGTCCGGAGGTAAAGAATAATATATAGGAAGTGGTATTTGCCATCGGAAAGTTTCGGGTCTCCGTAATGTCTGGGACCACCGAAGGTCCCGGGTCCACCGGTGGGGCCACCCATCCCGGAGGGCCCCATGGGATGACGTGGGAGGAGCCAGCCCCTAGTGGGCTGGTCGCCCCTAGGCCCACCCAGCGCCTAGGGTTGAAACCCTAGGGTGGGGGGCACCACATGCCTGGGGGCACTCCTCCCCCTTGGCCGCCGCCCCTTGGGAGATCGATCTCCCGGGCCGCGCCCCTGAGGGCCTATGTAAGGAGGCGGGGAGGGCAGCCGCACCCTTGTGCTTGGCGCCTCCCTCCCTGCTACACCTCGCCCTCCTCCCGTAGTCGCTTGGCGAAGCCTCTTTGAGTTCTGCATCCACCACCATGCCGTCGTCTTCTTTGGATCATCATCAACCTCTCCTTTCCCCTTGCTGGATCAAGAAGGAGGAGACGTCTCCCGTCCCGTACGTGTGTTGAACGCGGAGGTGTTGTCCGTTCAGCACTTGGACATCGGTGATCTGAATCACGTCGAGTACGACTCCATCATCACCATCCCCTTGAAAGCTTCCGCACACAATCTACAAGTGGTATGTAGATGAAAACTCACTCCCTTGACTCGTTGCTTAGATGAACTCATAGATGGATCTTGGTGAAACCGTAGGAAATTTTTTAATTTTCTGCAACGTTCCCCAACATGACCATAGAAGGTTTTATTCATGTAAACAGAATAACAATTTATTCTCTGTCTTAGATGAATAATCACATCGCAATGAACATGATCATATTTATGCTCAACGCAAACACCAAATAACATTTATTTAGGTTCAACTCTAATCTCGAAAATATAGGGAGTGTGCGATGATGATCATATCAATCTTGGAACCACTTCCAACACACATCGCCACTTCACCCTTAACTAGTTTACATTTTCTCAGTAACTCTGTTTGAGTTACTAATTTTAGCAACCGAACAAGTATCAAATACTCAGGGGCTACTATAAGCACTAGTAAGGTACACATCA